>JANJYP010070223.1:0-23614 GCA_024605115.1 Rastrelliger brachysoma
ACATGAGCATATCATTGAAGTGTGTCTACCTTATAAAAGAATACAAGGCATGCAGACTAAAGTGTACATCTTTAGTCAATATAAGTGACAAAACATCTCCAGTACTCAATTATTATACTATACACTTAGAAAATTTGCTAGCAAAGCTCTTTTAGAGCCACAGTTATCACTTCATATGTCCTGCAAGAGTCTGCAGGTTTTCATTTCAAACAAAAGTGATTTTAATTACATCATCTCTGCAGGTGAAGGTGTGTTAATTAGTCAACTTAATGTTTTGGTTAGAAATAAAATATATCCTCTCGTCCATGGCACAGGTCTGCAAAAATAGTTATTGTTGAAGCAAACTTGAGTGTAAAATATATACAATTCCCATAAACTGTCAATTAAACATCAGCTCCTTGGCAGACAATACAAGCTCCACCTCCTGCTGCAGTTGTGTGGTTTCTTGCACAGGCTTGTACTTAGGTGGCAAGGACTGTGTGCTTGCAGGGAGTAGAGAGTGCACGCATTGATGCCCTGTGGCTTCTAATTTCATTATATTATGCTACTCTGGTTTGCTGGCTTGCTAACAGTATTTTTTTTTGCTGATATCAGTAGAGCACAAGTTTCTCTTTGCTGAAAGCCCTCCTGGGGAGCTCCTGCATAGACCTTTCACAGGCAGGGACAGGTGCTAACCCAGGCACCAACTCCCTCCTCCCATGCACACCAACTGAATAGCTACTCCCACAAAGGAGAGAATGATGTGATGTCCCCATTTGCCTCATCCCCATAAACTGAAGTGAAATNTACACCAACTGAATAGCTACTCCCGCAAAGGAGAGAATGATATGATGTCCCCATTTGCCTCATCCCCATAAACTGAAGTGAAATTCAGAACAAGAACCTTGATTATAAACTTAAATTGAATGCCTTGAAAGGATAGGTGAACTGCCTTTGTGCTCTTTTTCTACTTAGACAGGAGATTGGTCTCACAGCTATTTACCATTCACCCCTCCATCAGTGCTCAGGTAATTTCATTATCACCTCCTTTAAGGAGATATGAAGACTTGACACCACTTTCTTTGTCACCACTCTTCACATTCCATTTATTCAGTGGATACAAGCAGCATAAACACCTCCAGCACCTAATCCAAATTACACTTGGGATGTGTTGCTGAACCATCTTCACACATATTGTGTGGGCATGTGTGCCTGTATGCCTTTGGGTGTTTTTAGGCAGTTGATCTGATTTCACATGCTTGTGCCATTACAATAAAGACATGGTACCATACACTAGTTCCAGACATTGTCTGTCCCTCTGTAATTTGAAATTATAGNCAGGCAGTTGATCTGATTTCACATGCTTGTGCCATTACAATAAAGACATGGTACCATACACCAGTTCCAGACATTGTCTGTCCCTCTGTAATTTGAAATTATAGAAAAGAGTGAGATTCAGGTTCTGAGAGGAACAATAAAAAGTGAACAAAGGATGTTTCTACTAAAGAATGCTGCAGTTTTTCTCTTAAAATCATACAGCACAGAGGTACCCTTGTGAGTTTGGTACCTTCTGACAACTGATATGCATAAGAAGATTATGATTGTCACTCAGCCACAAGGGCAAAGCCTGAGGCTATAACATGATTACAGATAAAGTAGGAATAAACAGACTGTTAATGCTGGTTGTCAGTTTGAGTTAATCCTATGATGCACTGACTCCTCTATTCTCCTGTTTCTGTGTGATAATACATTGAGGACTTCTAACTTAGGCAAAGGGCAGATTCAGCTATGTAACTCTGAGGAAAACATTACTTGGTATATTTTTATAATGAATGTACTTTTTAGGCTTAATTGAATATAGATTATGCAGTTGTTTAGATAAGATAATAACTCTATTAAAAAGCAGTAATATACATGAATGTGGACATGCTGACTACCAAAGGAGTACATTACCATAAACTCTTTGCCTTTGTTCTTCTGAGCCCACTTCCAAAACAAACAAGCTGCCATATCTTATCTTATGTTCCACTTCCTGATATCTATGCGCTTTATTTGTCATCCCCCCTATTTTTCAAACATCCTTGAACCTCATCCTAAACGTAAATGACAAGTGATAGCATTGTATATGACAATCAGACAGTCACAGACATGAATCAATAATGTCTCAAACCTAAGACCTCTAAGTTAGTGTGATGAACCTTTCTTTTTTTGAATGCCATCAAGACTGACTGTTACACATCCTATGCTGTTTGTGTCTCAGCAGCTGTCTTGGATGTCTAGAGCCAATACCCAAGAGCAGTGGAGGTCAAAAGACCCTGTGCTCACTCTCAAGTTACACTGGATACTACTATAGTAAAAAAAAAAAAAAAAAAAAACAACAACATTCCAACCATGTACCCTCCTTTCTCAAGCAGGTCAAACAAATCCACTTGAAATGTGTCTGCCTCAAGTCCCGTGAGAATAGAAGGTGGAAATAACCTGTTACACAGTCTGAAAACCACTCCTGCTTGAACATCTAAGACAACACCTCTTAAACACAGGTTCACAGACATATGATTTTTGTTCTTTTGGTCATAATTTAATTAAAAAAATATGTGATGTGTAAATACAGAAATAAGACACTACAGTGGATTTTCTTTTAGCATTACTAAATCAATAAGTGTTATTTTCACTCATGTAGTTATTTTAACAGCATGCTGAAGGAAAAGGTGCTGGGCTATTAACTAGTCAGCATGTTATAAGCATAACACAATATAGAATCAGCTCAACTTCACAAGGCAAAGCTATACAGAGTTTTAAATGAATACTTCTACTTTGTATTTTATGAAGTCTTCAGCAGCATGTATTATACTAAAAAATGAGTGGTTTCCCACAACAGAAAGACTATTTTAAAGTGATTTGAGCAATTAGAGAAGATTAAATCTCCATGACAATAAATTATATCACTTACATTCAAAAGTATACTGGCCACAATTTTCTCACTATTTAAACAAAGCAATTAGGTAATGGAAATGCTGAACTGAATATTGTGTCATCACCCCAATTATCTACCTTCAAGTTCAGGTGGAAAAACAGTTCCACAATCATGCCGGGTTTTTCAGCTCCACAGTCTGCCTGCTATCATAGTCTGACTTCACAACAGTGCCTCCAGAGATTGTTAGACCGATAGGGAAGTCAGGAATGGACGTCAGGTGTGGGGGAACAAAGAGGCGTCAGGGAGATATGGGAGACTATCAGCCCTCCAGTCTAAGCCTGCAGATATGAGATAAAGGTTTTGCCCCCAGGAAGGAGGCTCACACATTCAAATGCTTTCTCTCAGAGACACTGGCAGACAAGCACAAGCATACACAGGAGAAAAAAATCCACACACACACATTTCACATACACACTAACATGTTTGCTGTCTGCCTACCTGCTTGCCCACCTGTCTGAATATGGGCTCTATTTTTTTCTGAAATAGGGCATATAGACGATCCTGCTCTTAATTTCCTGACCATCAGTGTTGGTGCAACTACTACTTGTTGCGCTGCTCTCCTTTGCTCTGAGAGCCTCTTCAATGCGGGCTCCGGGGACGATGTTATTTTAGCTGTGGTTGAGTGAGGTAGCTACACATCAAGTAATGACATGTTATTTAATCATTGTTTTACAGCGGTTATGTTCAACAGCACAAATAAACTTCCCCACACACCTCCACCCAACCCTGCAGCTCCACCTCAAGCCTCTCAATCTGAAACAGTGCTGTGATGTTTAAAACACAGCAACATTATGATATCTGTTTTAAAGGCCTGTATGTTACACACAGTGAACCAGGTGCATGCCCCACACTCTCCTGGAGGATAGGAGCACAGGACGGGAGCTGAAAAAAAAAAAAAAACTGCCTCACTGACTATTAATAAAGTAGATGCAGCAGAGTCTCCCCATGTAAAAATGCAAGCGGTTAGAATAACACACAAACAACCCAACCACATGTTTCATTTCAAATCTACCAAATTTTGGTATGTGGGAGGAAACAGGGAGAAGATGCAAACTCCACACAGAAGGTTCCCAGCTGGCCGGCAGGTTCAAACCCAGAACCTTCTTGCTGTGAGGCAACAGTGTTAACCACTGCACCTTGCTATACTATGTTTTTAATTTTGTACTGTCATGACAGCAATGGTGCTGTTGGTTTATCTTCTATGTTGCATTTTCAAATGTGCATGATAAAATATGACTTTGAAACAGTACATTGTACTTTCTGCATCTTTTATCAAATAATTTATTAGTAATACATTGGAAAATTAGTATTAATGTGAATATGTGGTTAGCATGTAAATTGAGCATGTTGAAATTTTCTGGTTGCGCCCCGACAACTTTTTAGCTGGGGACCACTGTGACAAACGTTAGTCTGGAGCCCTGTAAGGACAGCCGTATTAGTTCAAACGGACTTCAGTGTTATGATAGAAAATACAAATCATTAATTACCATACATGCTGTCCGATTCTGTCATTATGTCAAATAATTAACAAAGTTACCTCTGTATGTAAAATAATGCATAGCCTCCCTCTCAAATAAGAGCCAGATAAACCACATGTATCATTCCAGCGACTATGTGATGACTACAGCCATTTACTAATAAACATGAAAGAGATCTGAAATTCTGCAATTTGTGGGAAACTCACTCAAAACTATTTCTGAACTTTAGGTCATTGGATTAAGTTTACCTTGATTATATTATTGGTCCTTAAAAATGTGTTTTGATTCTCGTGTTAATCTGCAGTAGATGAAAAATGTGTAGCAAACTGAAAGGTGCAAAATGAAAGATGTTTTATGATTTTGGAGATGTCTGTGAGCTTGTGCCTCTGCCGACTGAACCCATAAAAATTGCCCTATGTCTGCATTTGCGATAAGAAGGTTTTATCACAAACTCAATTTCATGCCAAAATGAGCACCAAAATTACACTGCGCCACCTAATCTGCATAAACCAGCCACAGCTGCGCCTCTCCCTCCTCATTGCCGCAAATGCACTCCTTTGTTGCCAGAAAAGTACGAAATACTGTAGGCACACACCCAAAACATAAAATTGCGCCTCTGCATGAAGACTGTGTTTACCCTGGTGCTGGCCTGAATTTCTTTTGAACAACTTAAACAGAGAAAGTTTCAACTTTGTAAGACTAATTTCCATCCAGTACATGCATAAAATAAGAGATTGCACAATACAGTAATACCTCCAACAAGCTCAGATAAAAGCCCCAAAAGGCACAAAAAGTCTTATCTATTAACAGCACATTTGATTCAGTAAACAAAACCCTTTAATTGTGTGTATAATTCTTTATGTAAGTTTGTTTTAAGTTGTCTATACAGAACTCACCATTGTTTCATGTATGAATTAGTTAATTGATTGCAGCCTAAATCTGGAAGGCAGTTTTACTGGTTTCTGTTCATCCTCAAATATGTTTAATTGCAGTTCCTATTTGAAAATATATAGATCTTCATCTTCACTCAGACATATGCAAGAGCCCTTATGTTTTCCTCAGTATTTTCAAAGTGAGACATTTGGAATTCATTTGGAGTAATCTTCTTCTTCGTCTGAGTTCCATTACATCTTCTTGCTGCTTCTGAACATCTTTATTTTCTCATCTTAAAACAATTGGTGTATGCTTTTTATTTAAAGTAATGTGTACACACATGACTTATAGCACAAACTGCTTCAATTGTTCTTTATGCTGCTGTAATGATTTACAGTGTTATCCAGGCTATTGTTTCCAATTCTCTTTCTTCTTACCGTTATCTTTAAGACCCCATTGACCTGCTATATCCCAAGGAACTATTCTATTCAAAGCACTTTAATTATGCATACCTGGACAAAGGCCTTCACAGAATATTGCTTTCTATTTCACACTTGATGCTTGGTAAAATGTGATCTTACCATCATCCATATCAGGTATGATAGTGATTCTGGCTGTAGGGAACTCTGAACCCAGACGGCCCCCCATGGGCATGCTGAGGGTGACATTGAAGCTTTCCTCGTCTTCATATAGCGAGTCATCAATGATCACGACTCGGCAGGACTTCTCCACCTCTCCCTTGTCAAAGCGAAGGATGCTATGATGGTCCTCGGGCCTGGAGATGTAATCAGAGTAGGACAAAACTGTGGTAGGGACTGTGCCTGTGGCCGAAACTACATGGACAGAAAGCAGATGTGAAGAAAGGAAGTTAATATACAGACACTTTTTTCAAATAAAAAAAATGTTTATATGTATAACTAACTATTACCCAGAAATTGTCCTTTCATGAATAAAGTTGCCTGTATCATTGAAAGATTAAGATGTTGGCAGGAAAATATTTATCTAGTTACTCACTAAGATTTGTTTACTCTGTGTACACATCATAGCAAAATAGCTTATCCTAAATCAAGAAAAACCTTTAATCTGGACTTAGATTTTATCATTTAGAGAAACACTTTAATCCAATATCAAACTTATTTTCCCTTCACTTTTCTCCAGTTTTAAAGGTTATATCATGTGACAACTGAACAGCTGTCACAGAGTCAATAATGAAAGACCATATATGCATATGTGTCACCTTGCACCTGCTTTTGATGTGTATGAATAAAACTCTTTCAAACAGTGAGCAGGTGAATTTTTTCCACTTCATTCACCATCTGCTACTGGTGCTATCTGCACAGTCTAGGACCAATTTCAAAGAAGAAAGCTGATTAGAATGAATGATGAAGTACTGAGGTGAGAGGAGCACTGGGAATAACTACCATGTTGTTGTTTGTAACTTGAATCATCATATTTGTTCCTAAAACTACACATAATTTTGCTCTTTACAATTTAAATTTCAACACTCAACACTTGTTTACCTTGCTGGGTGTAGCAGATGACCATGAGCTCCTGACTGACATCTCCACTCCTGTGCACAGGAATAAGCAGCTCACCAACGTCCTCTTCTATGTGATAAGCAGCTGAGGGAATGGCCACTGTTGATTCTGTATGAGAGGAAAGTCAAACATCAATCAGACCATCACTTTGACAAAACACGTTCATATTATTTGAATTGATAGCATGAAACCATAATGTTAAATCTTATCTGACTTCTGGTTTCTGTGGATCAGTTCTCTTGCAAATTAAATGTGAACTGAACTCAACTGAATGATCAGAGATGAAAAAAAGAGGAAGCCTTGGGACATCAAATCACATGTGGCAATATTTGTATAAAAAGCATAATAATAACAACAATATCAATAAAAAATAATAATTGAAAGAATGCTTGGAGGCTTTGAGGATTGCAGCTTGTGTTCTGGGACCAGTGAATGCCCTCATTACAGCTTGTGGATGGTGCTTTCATCATGTTTTATCAAAAACTACTATCCACTGTTTATTCATCAACAGCAAATATTCTGACAACCTACAGTCAGCGACCACTAATACACAACACAACAAAGAAAAAGACAGCACTGGTTACTGACCCAGCAAATGATCGAGATGGATGTAGAAAATGTTTTCCATAATTTCATTTTATTTCATTTCATTTAAGAGGTCTATTGCCAACTGTCCTCATAAACTGACAAGAAAAGGTGTGGGAAAAAGTGTGTTAATTCAGTTTTCAAGCAGAGGCATGTTAAACCATTCTTCTTTTTAAATGACCGTTTTATGGGCAGCTCTCCTTCTCTTAATCTCCTTGCCTCTTTAAGCTGTGTATGGCAATCAAAAAGGTAATGAGCTTGCAATATTTCAACCCTGAAATCTACAGAGCTCAGAGAGAAGCTTTTTTTCTGTGAGCATCATGGTTGCACACATTAACAAGGCCTTGCTAAGTCAACAGTACTTGACCTGTCCATTCCCATCCTGAGGACTATGCAAACAATTGAACAGGATGATTACTCTTGGCCTCTTGTAGATGTTTCCAGTCTGAGCCACTTTACTTACTCTAATCTGAAAAAAGAGATTTTTCACCAATGCATGGTGGCAGGCCTTGGGCCATGAAATGTCTCTCCTTACAGTAAAATAAATGAAAACTACCTTTTTATAAGTCCTCTGAGTTTATCTGACCTTAAAATACTTAAAAACTTTAGAAACCATAAACGGTTTAATGATATGATAATAGACATATGGCTGCAGAAGGGGAAAGTCTGTTCAAGGCATAAGAAAACAAAAAGACGTTGACATATTGCAGAGAGATAGTTAACAGTTTTGTTGATTTCTCTCCAGAGACTGATGTTTTGTAAGACAAAGTTCTAGCTGAGCACATTAATTAGCATAACTTTTTGGCAGAAAATTCTTCCTTTTCCTTCAATGAAGCCCTATGGGATGGAAACCTTATCCATATTTATATTATGCAGTTGTCTATCTGAACTCTATAAAGTTGTTTTCAGAAATATTGTCATCTGTTCCAGTAGTAGTAATATGTTCTCCCATATTTACATTCTGATTATTTCACAAGGGTAGTCAGTATGGTTATCTCCATGTCCTTTTGACCTTGTTAATCTGCTGAAAATATTGCCATTAAAATTGGTTTGCTTTTTCTTATTATGTATTTTCATATTCAAGCTGGTCTCAAAACATTAGTTCCTCTCACTTTTCAGACTTCGTGTGAATTATTCTTTTACTACTCTGATATCCTCAGGTAGACAGAGGCAGGTCCCTGATCAAACCCTAGAACATGAAACAGCAGACATGATGATTGAAGTATTCCTAAATGTACTCTCTACTGCTAGAAAAAAACCCACCCACAGTGGTTTGTAACATTTTGCTCATTCTTAAAATGTAGCTTACTTTGAGGACTTGTCCATTATTTCAGTGTACCTACTTTTCATGAAATTGTATTCTCTTTAGCAATGCTTCATGTGGATGTCTGTCTGTATATGCGCTGAATATCTGTTTAAATTGGTGAGTTATTCTTTGATTCAATATGTGACATCAAACTCAAACTGATATTTCAAATGGGTGAAAAATGTTGCTCTAAAAAGCCATTATAATTCCACTTGCCATACCTAGGTGTGTTACCATCTTAGTTTATAGAGTGTTTAGAGTAGAATTCTTCAGTCATATATATAATATTACAATGTTGGATGTTCATATTAAACATGGACAACATGTCCAATAATGAAGTTAGTGTTAGGGTGAGGTAATCCCTATAAGCATAAAGCACTGGATTTAGACTCGTTTGAATACCAGGTTTCTGACATTGTTTTGCCATCTACTAGTCATGCAGTGTGTTGGTCAGCTGCTCTCATTTGTTAGAGATGGAGTTCACTGCTCCACTCTGCTAACATTATAGCATTTTCAATTGTTTGAGGGTTTCAATTGTTTAACATTAGGTAGTGACATATGAAAAGCTGGGTTTGCATTGGTAACTTAAAATGACTGATACGGTTGCCCTTTGGCACAGAATGAACTGATTAGGAGAAGGGTCTTAAAGAAACAGTTACTAAAACTGCAACATTTTGTTATAATATTCAATTTCAACAAGAGAGTGTTGTGAGTGTTGTTAACAAGTGAAATAATCACTGACCATCATCGGGGTCAAGGATCTCCACGGTAGCAACCTCTGGGTACTCAAGAGCTGCCATCACAGGCTCAGACAGAATGATCTGGAAGGTCTCTGACACCTCATACACGTTATCTGACAGGATCCGGACCTTCCAGGTGGCCGTGGTCTGGCCTGGATTGAACTGCACCTGTTTCTGAGATTTCCCCCGGAAATCTTTGTCCCTTTCTGCAGTGCCATCTTTGGTGCCAATACCTTATGAAGCACATAGACAAAAATGGGTTACCATCATAAAAAATATGCAAAACCTGTGAAACATACATCAGCAATGTAAGATAATTGTTGAATAAGCAAATTGGGTTTCTGAACTTCTGTAAATGTGAATGTCTATAACTTTTTTTTAAAATAAATGATCTTATTAATAAATTAGATAGATTTACTACTCTACAGTTTTATCATCTCTTCTAAAACCAGAAAAATGTCACTCTAACACCTCAATATACCCCAATCTATTGGTTGCAGTTTCCCACCCTGAAGTGTTTCAAATGGCCATGATGGGAATAAAGCCAATTATCCCTCATGTCAGTCTGCTCTCAGCAGCAGTGGTTGGAGACTGACTTGCGTTGTATGACCTTCAGCATGTGAGCTGTTTGATGGGGCCCACAGTTACTATTGTTGTGACACTGGCAGGATTCCTGTTGAGCATGAGCACTAGAGCCGGTGAAATGTCACGCAGCCTCTCCTCTTTTGTCTTTGTAAACTGGCCACACAATACACAGCAGGAGTGTGGCAGTACATAGAAAGAAATGGCTGAACACCACAAGGCAATCCTACAGGCTGCCACAAATGTAGAAAAAAAGAAAATGGGTAAATAAAGCTCCAGAACAGGAACTCTTTAAAAATGCTACTTGTTTGAAACTGAACATGGGAGAAAGAGAAAAAAAAAAACTGGAATATCACATCGCTACTACATACAAGATCTTCAATGGACCACAGATTGAGAAATGCATGAGTTTGGGTTTTGAGAAAATTACCATTCTGTTCTTTGATGAAAATAAAAAGTGGGCTTTGATATGCAAGTACAGACAGAAAGAAAAGTCTCTTGCCCATATGTGCTGAGATGAAATGGTCAAGCTCAATGGAGCTTGAAAAATCAGCAATCTTCAAAGCTAGGAGAGGAGAGAGTATGATTTGCTCCTAACTCTACTGCACAATGCCTGGATTGGATGGCCCTCATCACAGCAGTCACTCTGAGGCTGTGCCACCTGCACTGCGCACATTGACCAGTGAAGCAGCAGACCACCAGTGGGCTCCTCTGATCAGTGTTCACACAGCCAGTGCTAGGGTGGGGTAAGATATCGCCAGTCTTCATGAGAAGGCACTGGCCTGTGTTCAGTCACTCATCATAGCATTGAGGCAGATGGGTAGCTTGAATTGTCAGACTGTTCTGGCAGCCTGTTTATGCCTCCTAATCAAAACAATTTTCGTTGTTTTTGCACTCCTACCCTCACTGCAGCAGAGAGGGGGGGAAACTACAAATGACAATACTACCTTACTAGCATATGATATTGCTTGTTAGTGCACCTGCAGGGGAAATGCTCCAGATATGTTTTTATTTATCTAAAATAATCATTTCTCAGGTAGCATGTTCTAAATAAAAATGATAGTGTTTCTTCCACCATTGCCTTGGTGGGGTTGTCTGCCCACCAATGGGGCCATCTGAAAGAAACAAAATATGTTATTTATTTATATATAACATGCCCCCCCCCCTCCGAAACTGTCAACCTAGGGGGAACAACAGCCATAGTTAATTATTTAAGGCTGCCATGCAGTTGTGTTGCTTTCAGGACCTATTAATATGGCTGTGCAGAAAAAGGATGAGGCATATTACAAATATATATTAATGTGATTGTATGCAAAAACTGGAACAGTATGTAATGGTATGTAAAAATAGAATAATTTAGTTAGGTCTGTAATTCTTTTCCTTGGCTGGAAGTTAAAAAGAAATGTTTCCATGCCCTTTTGATAAGACTGACAAAAAAGAGAGCAGTGTGGTGTCTGATCAAAGAATCATTGCCTGAGGATGTAAACAAGTGCTCACATACTGTAATGAAAAATGGTTAACATAAAAGGTTTCAACACTTCTGTATTTAGAAAGAGAGACTATATTGCTATCAGTACTTTAAGGGCATTGTCAAAACAAAGTGGTTCTGGTTGGACATGGAAAAAAATCTAAATTACACATTCCTTCATGTGCTTCCTGTAACCAGCAGGAAGGTACATCATCATCCCATGTTATCATTCCTCTACATGCTGCCTCAATCAGATGAAAAAGCTGTACTTTGAAAAGCTATGGTATAGATTTGAAAGCACACAACAGCAATTTCTGACATTATGAAAATGCAAAGTATGTTGTTTTTTTTTCAGGCAGTAGCCCAGAGTACATCCAAAGTTCAAAGTAGCACTTCTTTAATTTATAATGCAACCATTAATAAAAGAGTAGTGATGTTCCAGAAAATCAAAAAAGGGACAATTATTTGATTATCTGCCCAAGCTCCTTATATAAAAGATATTATTTTATACTAATTTATTTATTTGATACTAATTTGCGAAAAGATCGCTTAGGGGTCGTCACACAAACATTTGAGTTATTGTTCTATTTTCTGTTCCTTTTGTTCTTGCATTTCATTTGTGTGAATAATAAAACAAATGTATTATAAGTGCAAATTTATTTTTGTTCTCTATATCCGCCGGCAGAATATGATGGTCTGTCAAAGGATTTTTTTATTATTTCACTGAGTCTATTAGAGTAGAAATACTCTGTGGCATGAGGTATAATAAAGGTCAGTAAAATTTGCATATCACCTCAGAGACGTTTCATCAGTTGGGGGCCCTGGGGCATACAAAGATACAGGCGCTGGTACAATAAATGATCCTGAAGGATTTGACTTTTAACTTCAAGTCATTTTAATTACATCTCATTTTTATGGACATAATAAATGGCAGCACTAAAGAAAGCCATTGGTGCCAGTCGTAAGAATTCCTGCCATTCATAAACTCAAATACAGCATCTCGTTTTTTTTAACAGTGTTTAACAGTTATTGTTCGTTTAGTTCCGGCCAGTAAATTGCCTCAGCTAACATTTAGAGTGGTGTTTTTCTGAGGCCACCAACTTCAGGTGACCTTTTCCATGTGTCTGTGCGGTCTCCAGGGGATTGTCATGTGCTATTGTGTGATTGGAATGTAAATACAGGCCAGAGGAGAGGGGTGAGAGGTTATAACCTTTGACCCTAAAGGGTGCTGCCTGGGCCAGCCTTAGGGACATCCTATACCAGAGTGTGTGTGTGTGTGTGTGTGTGTGTGTGTGTGTGTGTGTGTGTGTGTGTGTGTGTGTGTGTGTGTNTCTAAGCAGTCTGCTTTAAGCAAGCACATGTTGTGTGTTCTCAAATGTAGAAAAGGAAGATAAAAATGGTCTTTTGACAAGGGGTTACATTTTTCATCTCTGACTATTTGAATGTCACTTATGAACATAACAAGAAAGAATCAGTAGATTCAGCGAGTTAGGCCATGAATGAGTGAGTTTGTGGTATGAAACCAAGATTTCAAAGCAACATGAACACATTTGTTTATTATCTTAAGATCTACTGCACTTACCTAAATGAAAACAAAATAGACAAATGGTAATATATGTAATACAAAACACATTAATTAAGAAAAAATAAAAAAAACTGTATATAAAATATTTTTATTGTGATTCTGCATATTTTGCTGTAGATCTGGACACAGATAAAGATAAAAGATAAAACATTTTTCTCTTAAAATAGAAACATAAGACATAATAATGAATATAATTCAGCACATTGGATTGGATCATCAACATAAGTGGCTTAGTGGAATAAAAAAGCATCCACTTACTAACAAACGAGGTCTCCCCAAGGTAGCCTCTGCGTTTTAGCACCACCTCCAGGAACTTGACCTCCTCATCCACCACATAGTGTTCCTTCTCTAAAGAGATCCAAGCCCAGTTCAGACGAAACTGCTGGTTCTTCAGTTTGTTGCCTCCTGCAGTAAAAACAGTTAATACAGTTACAGCTCACCATAAGGCATGGGAAAGCACAAAATGAAATAGGCTGACTGGGACTTAATAAACCACAACATGTTTTGAATATCAATATATATATTTGTCTCTGGGATGGTGCAGCAATTTTGAATACCCCTTATTAGAAGTATTTCTTGGATACCTTCAGGACTTGACTTTGAGATTCCTAGCACTCAGTGGGAGGTATAAGAGGTGCACAGCCCTTATGCAAAAGGAATGGGGTTTGTGGCGTCTAATTGCTTCATTTCTAATTAAGATAAAAGGTGTCTGTTTCCTGTCTGAACTGGGTTATTTTATCATTGCCTTTTGAAGTTGGATTCAAAGGCAGAGGCTACAGTCCTAGAGGGCAATGCTTCTACCGTTTGACCATAAAGAGTCAAAGTAGCACACACACACAGGCATCAAATACAAGCAGATACACAAACACTGATAAAAAGAAAATATGTGCAAAGATACACACACACACACAGACTCATACATAAATCACAGCAGAATTCAATGTGGTCATTTCTAGAGCTCTGACTAGCAGTCTATATAATTATTCACTGGTTCCTAAAAACCCCCCATGCAGTTACCAGCCTGTACAGAGCTGCTGCCTGTTGGCATAGCAGATGAAGATGGTGAGATCCAGATGACTGAGTCACTAAACATCTGGCAGTTCTAAAAGTGGTGGAATAAAAGTGAAACTGCCAGGAGGATACAGGGACAGTGGTTCAGTGATCTCAGAGTGTTGCTTTTGTTTGTGTTAGGTACTCCCTTTCTTAATGGGCATGGTGAGACTTATAGACATTTACCCAGGGAGTTTTATTATGTGTGAGGGTGTGTGCATTTATGAGTTTGCATGCCTGAGTGTGTGCAAATGTGAAATCTCCTTGCATCTGTTCAGATCTCATATTTCCCACATTTCTCTTAATGTCACTAACAGCAATGCTTTTTTATTATCTGGGACAGAACAATAAAGTCAGTGTGATACACAAGGACAAACTAATGTGGCCCCATCTCTTTATAAATCAACAACTTGTTTTAATCATTTAATTGAAAAAAATCATTAATCTATAATTAGCACATTCTACATTCTTTGATGTTTTTCTACCAGATAGGATATGAAAAAAACAGCAAATAAGAAGAATGTAGTGTGATACTAAAGAAACACCTCTCTCTAACTGATCTGTGCAGTTCTGATTACCCACAAGCATGAGCTTTATCAAACATCTTGTAGAGAAGAAAAATACACGGATACTGATGTTTCTTGAACAAATAGATGCAGTTCAGAACTTCACACAGACTCTGTGATGTCAACACTGAGACATCACAGAAATTGGGACAAAAAGCTTCAGAAAGTCTGAAGTAATGAGACCAGAATCTGCTCCATTTTCTCTCTCTTGCAAAATTAACAAAACATTTGAATCATTTAGTTGTATACATTTCATAAAATACTCATGAATATAGAATCTCTGTTCAAAATAGATGTTTCCTTCACAATTGATCTCAATATTTTAAGTGGTGAAACATTGTAGATCTTGTTGGTGCTCTTTTGTGGGTCCACTCAACCATCAAATGCAGCCCATGTGAATAATTCAGTCCCTCTGTTTATTCCAAATAAGCTACTCTTACTACTACTTACTACTTACTACTAAAAGACTAGTATACTATAGCAGATGGTAGCAGATTAAGTTTGACAAACATTATAAAATAATAAACATGATCTTTGTTGCACCATTTGGAAAGCTAGTTGTATGACATTAATCTATGACCTAAAATAATACTTTATGTTAACACTTTTTTAGGGTGCGCAGTTTTTGGCACAATACTACACATATAAAGGTTTACTTTCCACCATATTGTTTCAGCTGGCAATAGTGCCACACAACCAATGTGTATATTTTTTTAATAAAAATGTCTCAAGTGACACATTTAATAACTTGTGCATTGTTGAGGTCTACCACAGTGGAGGATTTTTGCTTCCTGTGTGTTCCACATCACTCTTGTGGAGACAGGCGACCTGTGTATGACAGGACCTCCCTACTCCATTTGGATTATAGCCAGCAGTATGGCACGCATGCCACTAGTAAACACTACATGTGTGATCTCTGAGTCGTGAAGGAGCCTGTCCTTCACTGAGGTAATGGAAACAGAGAAGGTTGGCTGTTTATCTGAATACACACACACACACACACACACACACACACACACACACACACACACACACACACACACACACACACACACACACACACACACACACACACACACACACTGTAATAGTAAAGACACAGTTTATACACTTGATCTTAAGTATAATTCTAGAACATGGGGAAAATAAATGATTTATGAATCATCCCTCTATAATCAAACATTCAGGCAGGGACATTCCAGGACTATTTAACGGTAGGATTCATCCCAAATACCTCACACATTTTACATTTTGATAACAACTTTAAATAGTGATGTGTTTTGGTTCATTATTTACATGACACTGAAGAAACAGCCCACACATCAAACTAAGCCTCAGAGAGCCAGCTGCCCCTTTCAAGATGAATCACATTAAACACCTGTTTGACTTTATAGTGAGAACAGTGTGACAGTATTCACAAACATAAAGTGGATTTATCAATTATTCATTTTTCATATCCAGCTAAGTCCAAAGAGATTAACTCCCAAAGCAATGCTTTCAAATCTTAGAGGAAATGATTTATGTTCACAGTTTATACTACCATACAATCCTATCATGACCTGAGCAAATATTGAATTAAGAAGACCTTAAAGTCTTGGTAAGGCTGCAGTTGCCTTTGGGGAGCTGGGGAGTGAAGGTGCTCGTTTCCAGAGGACCACTTCACTCCTCCAGATTTCTTTCTAATTAAGATAAGAAGGGGCTAGAGTAAGTCCACTTCAAAGAGGCCCCAAGGAAAACACCAGAGTTAATCTTTCACTAGCACTCATAGCACTGACACAGAATTTAGTGAACAATATCAGTATCTCTTATGGTCAGGTCTGAGCACTGCACTGCAGTTCATTGCGGAAGCATACATCACTTGCAGTCACTGCAAGCATAAGCTGGTCATAACAGGCACATTAACCATGAGACTGTATTTCTATATAACATCCGTACTATCATTAAAACCATAAGGCAATAGCAGGAGTCCTACAAAAACAGTACTTCTAATCTTAATTCATTCACCTGCTTCACTTGTCTTGTTTCACTCCTGTAATGTTAATAATAAAGAAAAAAAGTTTTGTCTACTCTAAATAATAGTATCAGCAAAGTGGCTAAATTTTAAATCAGCCCTGCACAAAAACTCTGGCCCAGTACATGTAGCTGCACTTCTAAACACAAGCGTTGTCCACTAACATGGTAGATGGGTGGTGTGGGACAGAAGCCTTTTGAGCGAAGCCAAAGAATGTAGGAGGCTCGGCTGTGCCAACTTAGTGCCCCTGTCTCCTCCCTGCACACATGTTGCAGGCGGCCTTATTTGGTCACTGTCAAGTATCGTGAGGCCACGATACCCTGTGGACTCTTGTCTGTTCATTCAGTCAGACAGGCAGACAGGCGGCCCTTTGCCCACAGAGCCAGCATCACAGTGATTAGGGCGGATAAATCGGGACTAGTCAGTGAATCCTGTCCAATAGAGACAATACATCTAAAAATACTTAATGATCATATACTGCAAACGGACTTTATTATTTATTGTTTCATGCCACAATTCAGAGACTGGAAGTCTAATAAAGTTAGGAGCAATAGTTCGTTCCTGTTACAAATAACCTTAGTTTTACTTTTTTTTTTTTAAAGTTTCTGGACAAATTCCAGCTCCACATTTCATTTTTGAATGCATGTACTGTAAATGCTGGTCACTAGTGAATGCTCAAAATTCTAGTCTATGTGACTTTTTAGTCCTGAGAAAAAAATATGGCTCTTTAGCTGCTAAATGCTTAACAACTGCAGCCATATGTTCACACTTCGCTTTACTGTATAATCACAATCACTGGCCACGTCTATTTGCCATTTGATGCTGAGCATTTCATACACGATGGGTTTTTAGAAGATTTTTGCTGAAAACAGCTGCAACAACAATAATAGTTGAAAACTTTAAATTTGTGACCACAAATTACTCACAATTTTTTAAAAAAATGCAAATAGATTTTACCTCAAGGAGTTCTATATTATTGTCAATATTTTACACAACAGATGAACACAGCAGCGTGTAAAGGGTTGTTTGTCGAGCTTTTCAAATTTTTCATGTATTTTACCCCTGCCAAGGCGGTAATGTTTTTGCTGGGGTTTGTTTGTCTGTTAGCAACATAACTTGAATAGTTATAGATGGGAAAATTTCAGAAAATCCTTATCACTGTCCTGGGAGGGGGCTGAGCTGCCTTGGCGGAGGTCTGCGCTCTCAGAGTGCTTTTAGCTTTAAATAGCTTGATGCTACATTTTAAACATAATGTTAGACTCAAAGGTAAGATTGCCTCAAAAATAAATACAAACTACTGTTTCTTGAAAAAATCTATGTCAAATACAAACATATGTCATTGTCAAATAGTATTAACTCTATGTGAATTTTCTTTCCATAATGTACTAGACCATACCAGCATATTTTTCACCTCTCCAATTAAGGGAAAAGGGATATGATAATCCTGTTGAAGGAAAGAAAGCACATAGCAGAGCAGAAAGAGAGAGAGCTATATGGTCTAATCACCCTAAGCCTTGTATCAGGAGTAACGAGTGGGGAGTTGGCCATGGGTTGAAAGATTTAGAACTGTTATGATTTCACAGGCCTTAAATCCTTTTCGACTAGAGGGAACTAGTCTGCCATAAATTTGGCCACTCTGCAGGGTCCATCCTGGCTGTTGTCGCTTCTGTGTCCACTTTGACATTGTGGTCACTTTGAGACCACATTTGAGGTGACTGAAAGAAAGGCCAGAAAGAAAGGCTTCTGAACAAAAGTGCTAGGTCAGAGAGCCATGCAAGGCTTAAAACGAGCAAGGCTTTACTCTCAGCAGGGAACGTTCTTTGAGATTAACATCTGAACCACAAACTATAAAGTGGTTTAACCCTGCAAGCTTTTTTCTATATTTGTAAATTAATGGATGGAATTACTTTCTGTAAAATTTTCAGAAAAGGGATTTTTTTAAAATATCTTGAATGAACATTTGCTAAAACTATATTATTATACTAACTCATACTCAGAACTAATTGTTCTGGAGTTTTCAATAAAGATTTTTTATGGTTTGTGGACCATAGCTCACAATACATTTTAATATATGTGGGAGAGTGATGAACTGTTAATTCCACTGGTCATAGTGATGGTTGGATAAGCAGAGAAAACTGAATGGCTCACGGAAACAACGGCATACTTTGAAAATGCTGCTGATGTTGGTTAATGTGCACCTTGTACTATAACTACAGTCATAGTTTGCTTTCTGTAAATTAAAAATGTGCTTCGGTGCTCTTATAAATATTGTCCTCCACAGTAGGAATGACAATAAGAATTATTTTGAGTAAAGCAACAACCTTCATTCTGTCCCCACTTTTGATTCCAAATTGCAGCACATGGTTGTTGTGGAAACCACTTCACAACTTTTTTTCCTGGATCACAAAGTAGAAGTCCCACTTCTATGTGGATAGACAGTGAGGAATTCCCAGAGCTCTTATTTCAGATGGGCTCCTTTATATGTGGCTCAGGAGAGCAATGTGGCTGAGGAAATACTGTAAAGTGTGATTGTAAGGAAAGGTCATTCTGTCCTGGGAGTCTGCTCCACGCTCCAGCGTTTTCAAACATTGCCATAGATGACGTCATTTGTCATCTGCTATAGAAAACACTTCACACTAAACACACATGGGAGCACTCTGGCTAGAAGTTCTTTGGTTTCTGCATGCTTTTATATCATTGAGGAACACAAAATACTATATTGATGAAGAAAAGTATATGAATCATCACTTTCATATCATATGAAAGTGCAGGCGTGAAGAAAAATATCAACAGACAGTAAAACAGATACAAACTAGTGTTCTGTGGATATTTAGTAGGGTCATTATTTTCTGTGTCTAGAAACTCTGACATCATGTACATGCAACTTGGGTTTTAAAGTATAATCCTATTAGCCTCGCCTGGAAACATTAGTTGAAACAGAATCTTTCCAAACACGTTAAGGATTAGCAAGTAACCAACTCTGGATGCACAACCTTGCGGAGGATCTGCTCTGTCGTGGACTGCTGATTTCCAACCAAGGGCACAGGGTATCCAGCCAAGTAGCCAAGACCAGGACTTTTCTCTGATTATGGTTTCATCACTAGGGCTGGAAAATGACTTCAGACTTGGCCGGGCACAAGTTATGAAAAGTATTTCCTTCTTTTTTGGTTAAACTACAATCATTAACTACATAACTAGAAATACTAAGTTGTGTATGTGTCCTCTGTAAACCAGTGAAGTTGCAGTTTAAACACATCTGTCTAGACTCATATTTGTAGTAAAGACTTAATTTCCTTGGTCAACAAAGCTAGATCCAATAGGACATTTTAAAGAGTGGATGCTTCACAAACATATTCAATTCAGCAGCACAGAAGATCTAATCACTACAGTTTCAGAGTGGGCGCCCAAGGTTAGTGTCACCAATCAGACCAAATGTAAAATATAGTCAAACTCGCCCTTTCTATTGCTGAGTTATGGCATTGAATAATGACCAAAAAAGTGTTTTTTGCAGAAAATTATAATGTTACAGTTAAGCTGACCTTTGACCATTTGGATATAAAATGTCATCGCTTCATAATTTTATCCTATATGACATTTGTGGGAAAAATTGTTATAATTAGTGTATGAATTTTTGAGTTATAACCAAAAATGTGTCGATGACTTTTGATCAGCAAATTCTAGTCAGTTCATCTTTGATTCCAAGTGGACATTTCTGCCAAATTTAAGAAAGAAATTCCCTCAAGGTGTTCCTGAGATATTGTGTTCACTAGATTGGAACAACCAGATAGGCAGACAACCAAAAAAGGTATTGCTTCTACTGTAGCCATGGATGAGGCTGATGCTAAGATTCAGAACAAATTCTCAACTCACTATTAAATACATATAGTAGTTTGGATAGCTTATATCCCACTGACATCTAGACTACAAGAAACATTTTGTTGTTTGGCCTTCCTCAGTGGAATGATAACTATGGGCCTCAAAATGAAAAGTCAAACTCTACTGTATCTCTGCATAAGTGCTAAAAAATCAATTAACTGACCTCAAGTATTTGGAATCCATCCAAAAGAGGTATAAAAGTTGTTGCTGAGGGCTTTGCTTGTTTCGATTTTTTAGGTGAGGTCAGGCAAAGTATTTCTTGATTGTCCTTGAATGGCAGTCCTGTCTGTCAAAGAGGATGTAGCCTCAAGTGTCTTAATTAACTGTCAGCCACACGGTTTGGAGAGCAAAAGCTTCAACTCTCAATAGTACGGGAAATAACAGCAAAAGGCTGAATTAGCAGCTGCAGGCTTTTCTCTAGAATTAACATGTAAAGGTCATTGTGGGTTTAAAATCAAGAGTGTCTCGCTCATTACCAGTCAATTATGTACAGTCTAACAGCCACAAAGCCAAAGTTACCAGAGTAGCTTTGAAAACTTACATATAAACAAAAGAGGCAAAATACATCTATAAACATTTAAGCATTATGAACCCGTTAATACCTGCCTTCATAGTACATTGTGAAATAATTACATCACCCCTTTTAAGCTTGTCTTTAAATAAAAAAGAATATTTCAGACACTCCCTGCCTAAAGAAATAAAATCATTCAGAGAAAAATCTGTCTAATATCTTAGGGGCTCAAATGATTGCATTGTTAAACGTGGATGTTTTATACCTACATTCTCTAATGCTGCTGATGAATGAACAGAAGAACAGAGGAAGTGAAATAACAAGGAAATACAAGGAGTGTGAAAATTTGAGGGAAAACAAAGCAACATAGAGATGCAGGATGAAGAGACTTGATAAAGAGAGGGGGACATTCTTTTTCTTGACCCTTGAATGCACAGTGTTTGCTCTCTTGTCAGACCGAATAATGGTGGACTGTTTGCTGAAAGCAGCAGTGTGAGGCCATAGAATATAAACCGCATCCCAGTCCCACAGACTCATGAGCTCCATACTAATAGAGCTGAGTGTTTGTCGTGGCTGTTCTCAGGGCCAGCTTTCATTAGTTTCATTTATAAAGACATGTTTCAGCTGTATTTAACAGTTGTGATTTGCAAATCCTGAAAAAAAGATACAGGAAAGGCTTTCATATTGGGGGAAAATGCTCCCTGAAAAGCAGAAATGCTAATTCCTAAAGAAGTGTTAAATGGCTCTTGGTTCTTTGTTTATGACTGAGGTGAAAAGGAGCCTCAAAGTAGAACTATGCAAACCTGCTACTTAAAGATAAGCATGGGCATTCATGAAAAGAGAAAAGAAATGTGAGTAAGAGTATGTGAGGATTTAGTGTTGTTATTGTCTATTCTTTGTACTATTGGACAAGATTATTTTTCATAGCAGAACAAACTCAATGTTCAAAACTATGTACAGAAGATTACTTCTAAGGATGCCTGCAAAATTATGTAAACACTAAAGCAATATAATAATAATAAAAAAAATACATAAAATATATTTTCTGCATCACTGTTATAAAAACAAGTCAATATCTTTGGAGGACAGAAATTTTATGAAAAAAGCTTTTTCTAATGATGTCACAGACACTGATATAATGCTGGTATTGCAAATAAAACAAACATATTAGAATGTAGGGATTGCAAAACACAGTATAGCAAACTGCATATAAACTGCATATATAAGATACATTAACACAGTGAAGTTTATGCTATCAGTTTAATCTATTATATAATCTTTTAACATTAAGGTGTTCAAGAGTAGCGATGGGACACATGAGTATTAGCTTAGAGCTGGCAAAATGATTTCATATGGTAGGGGGTTACAGTGTTGAAAATGATGATTGAACAGCAGCAATGTTCTTAAGTTGAAGCTCACAGATAGAGACTGCTTTCTATGTCTAGGCTGCCATACACCCCCCTACATCCCCCATATAAAGCAATAGCGTAAACAGAGCAAGCTGAAACATGCCCCCAAACTTCTACTTTGAACAAACCAGATAAAATTAATAAAGTTGTGCCAAAGAGTTGCTGTGTAGTTGGTTGCACCAACAATAAATCCAAAAATACTGATCTCTGAATTGTTCCCCTGCCATGCCCTAAAAAAGATTTTGATAGAAGAGCTTAATGGCTCCAAGCTCATATAAATAAGAGAGAGAAAGCATGTGTCAATAAAAATAAAAGAGACATAGCTTTAGACACAGTTGGGATGGAACTACTGACAAAAAGGCAAAGAAGAATGTTCTAATGAGATGCCTTCTGTCCAGTAAAATAGGGCATGCTATGCTGTTGCCTTGGCTTGTGTGTTGTCTGCTGCGCTGCTCCTTTGTTAGTGTGTGAAATTAGTCACCTGTGTTACTTGATCCTGTAAGCTTAACTTTGCCTATTTTAGCAGTGAAAAGACAAACCATTTTTACTTCCATTAATTTAATATTAACAGCTGTAGTCTATTAGTGGCGCAGATACTTGTCATCCTCAGCACAAACTACAAGGGCAGGTCAGTGGCTGCAAGTTTGTAAGCCTCAGCCTCTTTGCAGAGCCAAGGTAGCTAATAATTGTATAAAAATCCATAGCCTTCTGTAACCTGTCATATTAAGAATATGTTGGGGCCTGGGTTGTTTGTAGACTACTAAGAGTAATTGGTTGTGGTTCAGGCACATATTTGTAGAAAATATTTCGCCGGTAGTTTCAGGAGACTCAGTAAGGCAAAAAAAACCAAAAAAAAAACGTGGGGTTATTGCAACAGCTTGATGTTGTGAGACTAAAGGGACATGACTGAAGATGGATCATAATCTGTTTGGTGTATGTTACATGTCATCTCTGTGAGTGGACATCTATGTACTTGACACAGTGTCATTGAGTCATTTATCAGCTAATTTGATTCTGGTGATTTTCTGTTGATTTAGTTTTATGTTGATATTTTGTGTTGATGTTTTTACATTGAAATTTTGC
>JANJYP010070243.1:0-14975 GCA_024605115.1 Rastrelliger brachysoma
TATATATATATATATATATACATGTGTATATATGCATATTGTGTGTGTGCACAGGTGGGGGGCAAGTGGCAGCGGGATGCAGTAGCACTGTTAAGAGAGATGCTGTTGAACCGCTGTGTGGACATGCAAGTCTTGGTAAAGTTACACTGCAGCATCACACCTGAGTGTATGAACTATAAACTATAAACATAGTCTAGAACAAAACTGATTTTATGTGCTTTTAATTCATTTATGTGCATGCGTGCGTGTGTGTTAGGAGCTGCCAGCTGACCCGAGGGGGCCGCTCACCGTGAAGATGTTCCTGGATGGGTTGGACCTCAGCAGGATCCTGTGTCACTTCAACCATGCCTTCGTGGACCTCACCATCTGTCCACTGAAGGTTCGTGCATGTCGCATGCGTGCACGTGTGAAGATCCAAGTCAGAGCTATCTGCAATCTACTCAATCAACCTCCATGTTCTCTCTGCAGGAACACTGTGTGCCAGCCCCCACCTGCCTGGACGACTGGGACCTCAACACTGAGGTGCTGTAGTTCAAGTAGAAGTCATAGATTAGATTTGAGCAATATACCGTCGACATCGATCATAAAGTGGTAGCTTGTACTTTGAGGCAAATAACTGTAATATAAATTGGGGTAAATTTTATGCTTGCATTGTGTCTCAAGGGTCTGAAGGAACCTGAGGAGCCGATGCTGGGGCCTTTCACATACCCAACCCTGCCAAATGAGGGAGAGCAGTTCAAAGTCATGGTGAAGCACCTGTGGACCCCCAACGAGGTAACCATTGATAAAAATAGTAATTTAAAAAAACTTTATTTATAGAGCATCTTTCATACAATGCATGTAGCTCAAAGTGCTTTACAGGAAAAAAAGAAATTGAAAAATTGATGACAGATATTTATTTGAAGTGAAGTGGGTCCCTGAAAACAAAAGTGGTTAGTTTATTAGTGTGTGTGTGTATGTCCTGCAGTTGTTCCTGTGGCCTCTAGAGGGGACAGCCAATGTGGAGGTGGACGGAGAGACTCTGGACGACATTTTGGACAAATTTAACAAAAACATCGGCAGCCTGCAACGACTCAGTAGCTTCCCTCAAGGTAATGTCACTGCACACACTGTCTGGATTTAAAAAGAATTGTCTGACTCTGTCGTTTGTTTTTTAGATGGTCCCTGTCTGGCAGAGTACTGCGACGGCAGGTATTACCGGGCCAAGCTGATGAAATTCACCAGCCTGGAGCCCGTCACGATCCTGGTGCAACACGTCGACTTTGGCTCGGACGACACCCTACCCACCAACAAGTATGACCCCGCAGAAGCGCATGTTTGTTCAAATAATCTAGTCGGACATGCATTCATTTTTATGTCGTCCTGGTTCTCCCGTCAGGCTGCGTCAGATGCCCACCGAGCTGCTGCAGTTTCCGTCACGGGCCCTCCAGGTCCGCTTGGGTGGTTTTAAGGCCCCCAGTGTCAATAGCCAGGAGGAAATGCTGCCCTACAGCCCCTCGTGGAGCTTGAAAGCCGCCATGGAAATGATCGACCTGTTACACTCCAACATCACTGCCTCTGTTTTGGTACCAGACAGTTTTAAAACTAAAGAGCACGGTCATCACACATACCTTTCTTTCACAAAGAACGAGACCTTCGCTGAGTATGGCACTAGTTGTTCTGTGTCCTCTGTCCATTCAGGCAAGGGAACCAGAGCTCAAAGTGCTGCTGTACAACGAGGACGGGGAACCGGTCCACCTGCCCCTGGTGAAGAGCGGCCTGGCCGAGCTCGAGTGAAGCTTAAGCGACCACAGACCCGCTGGATACAGTTCATGTACATGTGCATCTTCATTCAAACACTATTTTAGGCTCCTAAACTCATGCAAATCCAACATCACTGACATGACGTTAAAAAAAAAAAAACATTAATTGCATGGTGAGAACATGGCATCCCGATTATCAATAGCTGAATTGATGTCACATTACCTAGGCTGAATTTATCTGACTGAAAAAGTAATAGCAGTAATAGCTCTCTTTAGTGAGAGCTTCCACAGTGTGAAAGATTTGATTTTTTTGGATAATTCTTCTGGCAGTGATCAAAAAGATTCTCCAGATGTGTCACATGTACTGCTACCAGATGTTATTCAATACAATGACCCCAAAGTAATGCATGAACAGTATATTTTAAATGCACTCAGACCTATACCGCTTATGTTAACCCATTCTTCCTCTTGTGTGCCTGCAGGTTAACTTGCTGTGACTTCCTGTTGTGATCACCTTCAGTTCTTTCTTGTGCTGCTTCAACTGCTGTTCTTAGTTTTTAAGATTTGCACTCGTCTTCCTCTTTTAGTTTCTCTGCAGAGCAGCGATATGTATATTTTAAGTTTGGCTGTTAAGTGTTTGAGTGAGCTGTATTGACTGTGCACTTTGTTTTCTACTCATTTGATTCATGTTAAGACTCTGTGAGAAGGTTACAGATTAAAGTCTTCAACTGTTGTCTGACTTGTTTTGTTTTCCATGAGCTTTTAACGTTCGCCAATGATTCAAAATTCTGAATTAAAAAACAAAGATAACAATTTATTTTTACAAAATATACAGACAGCTAAGAAAATAAATAATATATTTAACATTTTTACAAATTAAAAATTGTTAAACACTAAAAAACACTTGAAAACAAAACCACACCACAGTGAAGCAGTCGTGCTTCAATGTGTTAAGGTCACATGTCATTATTACTGTTAGGCCTTCACTGAAAATGTAAACAATGTGAGTTAATACAATGAAATCCTTCAAATATTGTGATAAATGAAACTGGAGTGTGTTGGGAGATTTAAAGCCACGGATATCCTCACAAAAAAAAACCTAAAAAAAAGGTCAGAAATCAAAAAAAAAAACATCACTGAATGAATCTTCCATTTTTTCAAACTTGCTGCTCATTTGCAGCAACATTGTGGACTTTGTGAGCACTGGCTGTGTGTTGGGAGTCTAAAGNTTGCTGCTCATTTGCAGCAACAGTGTGGACTTTGTGAGCACTGGCTGTGTGTTGGGAGTCTAAAGCTCAATGCATGCTACTCCAACTGATTGACACATGCTGTGGTCCCCTTTGGTGAGTTACAATGTAAACAAAGATTTTTTTTTGTTGTTTGTTTCAAAGGAAAAACTCCGCAAGAAGAGAGGTCTGACAGGGCAGCGAGTTGAGGTATGCTCATCGGGGAGTAAGTTATGATGCCACCTATGTGTGATGCCCTGTAAGACCCCTAACATTCAAAAGGCTAAATATTCTCAAATAATTAAAATACTTGACTTTCTCAAACCCAGTTGACAGCAGGTAGAAAGATTGAGGAGTTGAAAGAGAAGAAAAAAAGCACCAAATGTTGGGAGATTCACAGTTGTACTTAAAAGTGTTATTTGTTGCTACGCTCTGTTGTCCAGGACCACGTTGCCGTCTTTGTCCTTGATCCTTATCCGTCCCGTTGGGTAGTGGGTCTCCTGTCTTCCGTCCGTGTAGACCGTCTTCACTGTGCCGTCTGGATACTCCCTCCTCTTGTAGTCGGCGGTGTGGATTTCCTTTTGACCCGTGTTGAAGTGAATCTCCTTGGTGCCGTCCCTAAAACAAAAGCACATGTTAATTTACACCTATTTAAAAAAAGGTGATAAAATAAGTTAACATTTTAAAAGAAACATCTGTCATCAGCTTGTATGTAGTTGTAGGTATGACTGGACAATAGCGCCTGCTTCTCAACTAAAATATCAAAACCTGATGTTGTGGTTGCATTCCAGCTGTTGACAGCAGAAGCTAGCGAGACTTACGGGTTGACCTGTATGATGGTTCCGTCTGTCAGCACGCTCTCCTCTCTGCCGTTGGGGAACAGGTTCTTCACCGTCTGGTCTGGGAAGGTGATTTCTTTGCGGCCATCTGGGAAATGTTTTTCTGGAGCGGGAATCATAACGCTGTTTAGTTGCTTTAATAAGTTAATATGTAGTTGAAATGTGTTTTTAACTAGTTATATGCCAATTACATGAGCACAGAACCACCACATGATACACTGTGTTGTAATCACTACAGTTTAATTTGAGTCATATTTCCTCCTCTCTATTAATAGTGCCCTTAACAATTTCCACAACTGAATGTTAAGTAGTGTCTATGGTATGTTCACTGCTTTCTAACAATGCCGATGGTCTCTTCAGTGCAAAAGATGTTGCAGGTTTAAAAACAGCTGCTCTCACCTGTCTGGTTATTAGAGAAGTGAAGAACCTCTATACCATCCGGGTATGTGATGTGAGTAGTCTGGGCCTCAGCGTAGTAGTAGATCTGAACACAAGAAGCAAAGCTCGTAAAGCTCGCAAGTTCGTAATTAGAAGCTCTCCAGGTGTAAAAAAAAAAAATGGATTTTTTTTTTTTTTTTTAATTTTTCTTTCAGTCCTTGTCTTAATATCTCACCACTCTCTGGTCGGCTGTGACCTGCTTGGTGTCTCCATTGAAGAAGGTGACTTTGACAGTCTGTCCGTCCACCGACACCTCCTTCCTGGTTCCGTTGGGGAAGACGATGAGGCGGTCTCCACCTGGCAGAACCTTCTCAATCTGAAACGATAAGATAAGCCGCAAGTTATCGGACCTTATTTCACTAAACACTTTAATCTAAAAATCTTGTCAATATTTGTGTTACTATGAACTAAGATTTCATTTTAACAGGTCGAGTTTTCCTTTTATAAACTTCAATAACTGCAATGCTTTAGCAACTGAAGTGAACCGAAGTCACATCAATACAAACATCTAACATCAATGCAAAGTTCTCAGGGTTTTTAAAATTTAAATGTAGTGATTAGAGTGTAAAAAGACACATTCCTGCTTCCTCACCTTCCCATCAGGGTGTGTGATCACCTCTCGAGTTGATTCAGTCTCTCTGGCTTCACTGCAGTCTGCTTCATCCGGCAGGTTATTTATTTTCTGCAATGAAAAATGCAAGAGTTGGAATTAATAGGATTGTCTTTAACCAGGCATAGGGAGTGAAGGTGTAGAATTTTTAGCAGCGTCTCTTACTGTTGAGCAGCTGCGTGAATATTCATGGTTTGGCTGTTTGTCGTGGCTCCTGCTGGCAGGTGGTGACCTCTCCTCTGTCCTCCTGACAGGCGCCGAGAATGAAGTAGTAGAGGTGGAGGAAGAAGAGGAGCCTGGACCTGCTGGTCTCCTCAGGCTGCTTTTCCTTCCTCCTGAAATACAAAAGCACAAAAAATAAATAAATTGTGATCACTTTAAACTATCAAACCAATGTTCTGTCAATCCTTTAGAAACTGAGTCACACAAATACAACCAAAAAAGTTCTATCACGTTACAGAGCTACAAAAACCTCTATATCCAAAAATCCACATGCATCACTTTAATTGAAGAGAGAGACAAACTTAAAAATAGCAAAAAAAAAAAAAAAGACTAAAGATAGATGTTTTATTACCTGTGGTCAGTGTACCTGTAGCGGCCTGACTACTCTCCCTGCAGCTCCCCCTAGTGGCTGCAGCAGTCAGAGTGTTGTTCTGTGGAGCAAAGCTGCTAATGCTAACGCTGCTTCCTCTGGAGTCAAGGGGACTCTGGCAACACAAAGAAAGAAACCGTGTTTAAAGAGATAACCAAATCCACATTGCTCTGGAAATGGAACTAATTTCAAATTAATTACAGTTACGACAGGCTTGTTTTGACACAACCTGTGTTTGCAAATGTGCTTACAGCAAATTTGACTCCTTTGGTAACTGATGACGCATCTTTCATGTCTTTGTCCTTCTCTGTATCTGTGGGGTTTTTCTTCCAGGCAGTGAGGCGAAGCTTTTCCAACATGCGGACCTCGAATGGAAAAAAAAAAAAAGATGTTGGGTGAAACACAACTAAACCATAATACAACATGAATATAAAGTAGATATTAGGTCAGGCTGGTACCTCGTCCTGCAGAGAGGCGTTCTCCTGGTTGAGGGAGTCGATCTGTTGTCGCAGGCGGTTGTGCGTGGAGCTCCAGCGGCTCTCCTTCTTCCTCACCTCCTCCTGCAGGGAGCCCAGCTGCTGCTTCAATTCCTAGGAAAGTAAAATAGAGGACAAGTTAAAAAAAAGGAAAGCTCCACCTATTTACATTGGTTTGTATTGGGGAAAAAATAGGACAGGACATATTCTATAGGTTAAAAACAGAGCTGTGTGTGTGTTACCTGGATCTCCTCTCGTTCCTTCTTGTCAGGTATGGCTCTGGCAGCGAGGGCGTGCTTCTC
Source organism: Rastrelliger brachysoma (assembly GCA_024605115.1). Classification (NCBI taxonomy): domain Eukaryota; kingdom Metazoa; phylum Chordata; class Actinopteri; order Scombriformes; family Scombridae; genus Rastrelliger; species Rastrelliger brachysoma. Next base: position 6,226 of record JANJYP010070243.1, read on the forward strand.
GAAAAGTTTGCGCTCTTTCTGCAGCTTCTTGTTTTCTTCTCTCTTGTACTCCTCAAATTTAGCCAGCTCCTCCGCTTTCATCTGCTCAAATTCCAAACGCTCTTTCCTAAAAAAAAAAAAAAAAAAAAGAGAGAGAGAGATACAGTCAGCAGATTGATCCGACTATAGTACAAGAATGAGGAGACGTCATCATGAGTTGCGGGCGGATGTATCACCTGAGGTTTTCCTGGTTCTTCTCGATCTCCTGTCTGAGTTTGCCGAGGGCGGCGTTTTCCTTCTTGAAGCGCTCGATTTCGATCTCCAGCTCAACCAGTCTCTCTCTCAGCTGTCTGGACTGGATCTGTTGAACTGGAGACACATGCATAGAGAATGAAATGAATACCACAAATTCACACTGATGGATAATCTGACTAAAACGTCTGCTGATTGGGTGACTACTTCTTGTTTTGACTTTGTGATCAAATCATGTGTCACTCACTGGGTCTGGGATGTGTGCAAATTTTGGTGATATTTGGGCATGTTTAGGCTGTGAAGAATGATAATAATGATTCCTACGGTAGCAATAGGGCGTTTGCTCAGGCCCTTAAAAGGCAAGTCAAATTCATGTGTGACCAGCAGTGACTGTTTAGTTAAATTAAACAGTCAATAGTCATTAGTCTCACCTGTCTCCTCTTCTGTCTTTCTGCACTCAGAAGCAGCAAAGGTAACAGCAGGTGGAGGAGGAAGCGGTGCATTCACTGTCTTTGGTTTGAGTGAAGGGAACAGTCTTGTCATAAGCTGTGAGGCAGGAGGAAGAGGAGGATCTGCCTCCTGACTGACTGAAGTGGTGAGCGTGCCCTTATCCAAATCTGCAACTTTACTCGCTGCCACCTTCCTCTGCAAAGTCCGCTCTGGTGGTGACATTCTACTGGCTGTTTCCTTGGTAACCGGACTCACTCCTCTACTGCTGTTTGCCGCGCAGATGGGGGTGACCTCCAGGTCGTTCCACGTGTCGTCGTCGTCGAACACGACCCTCCCCTGCCTGCCCTGTTCTTTGTCCTCTATCACGGTGGAGTCCTCTGTGTTGCTGTGGATGCTGTTGCTCTCCTCTTCCTCGTCGCTGTCCCCTTGCGTCACATCCGAAGCAGAGTCTCTGCAGCTGTCCTCGTCTTGATAAGATCGCTTGTCGTACGGTGGGTTCGCCGGCGCGGGGAAGCAGAGCACTTTGACCATCGCTTCCTGCTTTTCAAAATCAGACCCACCACAGGAAACATCAGAGCTCTCCTGTGTATCTTCTCTCCCGCTGTCACGTACCTCCTCATCATCGGTACTCACTTTCTCTTTGAGTGTATCCTCTCTGACTTTTGCCACATATACCGTTGAGTTCACTGTGCTGCTTTTAAACGCTGTGACGCCGCTGCTTCCTGCGCTGTTGCACCTCTGTAGCACACATCTGGGAGGGGATTTAATGGGGGTGGATGACAGGCGTCGATGGTGGAGCCCTTTGGCGTCATACAGCAGTCTTTGCTGCTGGTCCATCTGAAGAACCTGCAAGTAGAGAAAAAAAAAAGATCACACAGGAAACTATAGACTCAGTTTCTAGCTCCATTTCTGTCTGATCAGCTGCAGCAATGACGCACTCTAAATTTGCTTTTTTTTAAATCTAATTTTCATATTCATTCTTCTATTGTACTGTTTTTAATTGAAAAGTCTGTGTTTCATTATGCCTTGTAGAAACGTATGGTAGAAATGACAATAAACTGATTGTGATTTGAGTCAGTAGGTCACTATACATCTAAGAATATATCCTTCAAATAAATCAGCCTCTACCTTCATCACAAAGGACGAGTTGGATGAGAATGACAGCTCCTCGGCCGCTTGCTCCAACAGCTCGAACTCTCCCAGCTCCATGCTTTCCATATTCCGGTCGCACTCCCAGCGCCGCAGCTTCTCCTGGAACGACAGCTCAAAAGAGTCTTGTGGAGCTGCGTTTTCTTCTCCTCCTCCTTCTTCCTTCTCTGACGCTGTCCTTCCTTTCAGTGATTCCACTCTTGTTGTTTTCTCTCTAGTAGAATCATTTTCAGCCTTTCCCGGCTCTCTTAACAACCCCACCTGCTTGGTGACGGGGTTGGGCTGCGTGTTTTGAGCTGGTCTCCTTACAGCCTGAGCCTTTAACTGCCCTGCTTGATATTGTTTTGTTTGTCTTCTGTCTGTGTCAGATTGAATAAACTCTGCTCCGTCCGTGTTCCTTCTTTGAAGGCTGCCCAGAGCTTTTGTCCGTGCCGCTTTACTGTCAAACCTGACGTCCTGAGGTGGTGAACTGGGTCCTCTCAGTTGATTTTCCTTGTTAAGCGCAACGGTTTTACGCTGGAGTGAATTTGTGCTACCTCTCTGGATCGACGTGGGCTCCGAGTTGCTGCGGGAGATGATTCTGGCTTGGGGTTGTGTTTTTGGATCCTTCCTCACTTCCTTCTTTGTTAAAGAGGCTTTGCGATTGCTGGTAAATCTCGCGAGGCCTTCGCCCCGCTTCAGAAAGGCTCTTTTGGGAGGAGCTTTCACAGCTTCGGCTTCACTTTGACCCTGTTAAAGTGAAGAAAGCGGAATGAATTTGGCTGCCTGTCACATTGTAAAACTAGACTAATGATTTGCAGTTCACTGTTCACTGTCCGGAGACCCTTGGCTTTTTTTTTGACCTGTTGTTTCCTGGCAGACTTCAGCCTCTGCTCCTCCAGCCTCAACTGCTCCTCCAACAGCTCCTCAAATGTTTGCTTCTGACACCCAATGCCTGGTTTAATAGGTCTAGAGAAGGACAACATACGCACGCACACACATACATACACAAAAAAGTAAATATACATATGTTTGATTTATCTCTTCATCAGAGTCTTATCTTAACACTGAATACAAAGTGATAATAGAATACAGTACTAACCTGTCTTCTTTATTACTATTGTCTTCACCATTGTTTGGTATTAATGTGGCATCATTCTGCTGAAAATCAACACTGTGTTCCTGGTCATCTTCTTCAGAGCTCCACGTGTCTGTTGGAACCACACAACATGGTTGGTTCAATACAATATTGTACTAATTGTGTTTCATCTTAGGCTAAAACAATGCTGCCTGCCTCACCGTCTTGATCATCATACACCTCTTCAAGGTTTCGACCCCTTGGCAGCCACTCCTGTCTTCCAGTATGTGTGAGAGCTTGTTCCTGTGATGAGCCCCTTGGCACCCCTTGGTGGTTTATATTGGGGCTGCTCCGTTGGAGTGTATCCTCCTCACACACAGCTCTTGATGGCCCTAAACTCTGCATGTCATCTGTAACATATACCACAGTCAATTAAGTGTGTGAAAGCGCATACACACACACACACACACACACACACACACACACACACACACACACACACACACACACACAAAGAATTCACAGTTAAAAATAAAAAATAAACGGTGCCATTTCTTCTACGTTACCTTCAATAAGATGCTGGGGTCCATTCATTAGCCCCAGGAGCTTCTGCTGCTCCTCCTGAAGGCGAAGCAGCTCTTCTAGCTGGTGGGCTTTAAGCTGCTCCTGCATGTGCTGCTGCCACTTCCTCAACTGCTCCAACACACACGCGTTAACATTTTAATTAGCCACGTAGATAATTCAGAGTGTCTCCCTTGCTTTTTTTTTTTTTTTTTAAACAGAGGGCTTAATAACACTTCAACCGTGTACTTATTAGCTCTTAATTACCAAAGTGTGTGTGTATGCGTGACCAGTTTGATAATTAAGTTAAATTGTTCACTGCACATGAAATGTACTGGCCGACTCTGAGTCCTTGAAGGCATTAATAGCATTAGAGGGGGAAAACACTAATAATAGCAGGGTGAGACAAAGAATGGGTGTGGCAGTACAGCGGGTGTTTTAAACAGGAAGCAGTAAATATAATTAACGCTGACATGATTAACACTTGATATGATGAGCCGTGAAAGCTGTAAACATGCCCCAGTTTTGTCACTAAATACCACTGTAACTAAGTAAGATTCTAGTGTCAATGTACTTATACACAAAATCGGGTCAAGTATTGAAAGACAGCAGTTAAAAAGCCAAATTGATTTCTGTTTTATTAGATTGCATGGTGGTGAAAATAGCTATCAATTCCAGCTGCTGTCAGGTATTTTAGAAATGTTTGACTCAGCATGGTGTGTTGTTAGTTTTGTGCTTTCTGATGGTGATATAAAAACAATCTCAAGATGTCATACATAATCAATAGTCCCAGTCTTAGCAGAATCAATGAAATTGAAGGTGGCTCTTGTTTCCTTACCTGTTCTAGCTTCATCATCAAGGGAACCTCCTCATCATTTCTTGCCATCTCCTCCAAAATGTCCAATTGTCTATTTGAGTTTCTCAGAGGTAGAGGGTACACACTGTTTATCAGCCTGTCAGTCCCAGCCCTAGCTCCTCCAGGTAACCCATCTGCCAAAACACAGCTGCTGTCTGTAGAGGCGGGCAACGGGGCGAAATCTGATGTGAAGGAGTCGTCTGGTCCTCGAGATGGAGATCCGGGGTGTCCAGCCGAAGAGATATATTTCAGTGAGCCAGCTAACTCCGGGCTAGGGTTAAGAATAACTCCGGCTCTGGTGCTACTTGGCATGCAGCGAGCCAAAAAGTCCGTCTCGGAGTATCGAAGCCCGGCTGGAGATGACATGATGAGCCAGCCGTGTCGCGAGGTTGAGGCTAGCTAATCTGGGATTTGAACGAAAAGATTACAGTGACAGGTTAAGGGTTAATCACAACGCTAACTAACACTTTGTCTAACACGCTAGATGATTCCTAGATCCAGGAAAAGTATTCCTGGTAACTGACATAACGTTAGCTATTTTAATGAGCTCCAACCGACTGTCATGACAGCAGGGTCTGTTTTTCAAGAGTGGTTGGTTAGCAACGGTACACCAACGTTAAATATTCACGTAGAGAAACGACTCAACTACTGCCAGTGTGAAAGCATTACTACTATGTAAGCTAGTTAGCTATCACACATTTAGCCACTGAACTGAATGTCCTTTTACTAAAACAGTTACGTTATATTTAAAAGGCTGCCTTGGTGGTATCTGACTGCTCTTTGCAAACTACGTTTTGAGACACAAAAAGTTATTTATTCATTAATTTTACAGTTATTGCATTGCATAGACGAAGAGACATTGGTCAGAAATAAATATGGAGTTACCTGTAGCATGCGAAAGATGTAACTAGTGGAGTAAAACTTTACGGAGACATGACAATCCGAATTTTCGAAGCCTGCCGCCATATCAAAACAAAGCCCGCGAGAGTGCAAACAACGACTGCAGGAGCAGCTGCATTATGGGTAGTGTAGTTCGGCAGCTGTCAGTTTTGCCCATGGTTTTGCCCAAATAAATTGAAATTTGGCTTTTTATTAAAAAAGAAAAAATTCATAAAATAATACAATGGCCGAAACATTTCAATTTCACATTTTCACCATAATTTTGAATGTGGCATTTGTATCAATTTTAAAATATTCGTTTTTGACCGGTTTTGACAACGCCTGAATAAAAATATTTCAGAATAAAGTTCCATCAAGCTAATACAAAGTTTGTTACTTAAAGGTTTACTTTGATAATTTAGCTTTTATTACTTTTAATATATAATACTTTATATATCATTAAAATTTGATTGTTTGCTTTGATAAAAGTGACATTTTATTATCTTAACCTAGCGAAGACTTTTATGCTGATAAAAGACACCGGATGCTCTTTTTGAGTAATGCCATTGGTTGATACGAAATATTGCTCTGCACCTACTAGCAGTTGAAAGTAAAACTGAGCAGAATTGTTTTCACCACACCGGTATGGACAAAGTTGTATGTGAAGTACACGGTAAGTTATAAGTTTTATGTCTTTTGTTTTTTTGTATTAAGAAGAAAGTTACATTTTATATTCAGTTTTCAGAATTCACATTTATATCATCATATATGTTCCCTGACATATTGTTATGTGCATGACATCGCAGTTTATTTATATGGCGTGTTCAATGTCCAATTTTGGGCTAATATTAAACACGCAAACCTACTTTTCCTACTAATTTCTCTTGCTGACTTGCAGTAAATATACAGTTGTGTTCGAGCTGCTTCATAACTCGCTCTATATGTCCTCATACAGGCAACGTGTGTATGTTAAAAACGGGCGTTAAAGATGGACCAAATAAAGGCAAAAGCTTCTACGTCTGCGTTGACAAGCACGGCTGTGATTTCACCCAGCCGGCCAGGTTGGTGCCTCTTCACTAACGTCCTGCTTTTACCCAATGAGATAACAATATAAGGTGGAGACTAGCAAAAGTTGAAGCCGCAATAGCTGTAATATGTATTATAAACACTTATTATATTGAACTATTAAGTTAAGTTCATCGTTATAGATGCCTAAGGAATACCCTTGACCAACCAGTATCATAAGGTTTTTAAATAAATCTCTTTTAGGTGCTTATAGTCGCAGTTAGCATGTATTAGCATTGCATTTTTTCGTAACAATAGTGCAACAATGTGTGTCAATTTATCTAAAATGTCTATATAGTGCTATGCATGAGAAACCGACATTGTGGCTAAGTACATACTGATATATATTTTGTAGTATTCATATTGGTATAAAATTCTTTACTACCTATATTAGCCGTTACTTTAAGCTGTATGTTAGTTTGAGCATTCATTTTAACATTGTGCATTTACTCACATAGTATTCCAGTTGGACTCCATCAGCCATTTTTAATACAATCATTTACCCCAACAGTGTCTCCCCCTCCCACTGCCTCCAACATGAAGATTCAATGGTGGAACTCCAAGCTCTCACTTTCAATCAACAGCATCAGAACCACAAGTAGGTGGATTGTGTAAAGTAGTCTATTTTGTGAATGTAACAGGAAGGTGGTTCAGAGGTGAAGCTTTATTTACAGTGCTTTCCATTAAATGTGTAACAACAAGCAGCGCACCAAATAAGGGTCCTGCTTAATGGCACAAGAACAAGAAGTTGCTTGTATCCAAACTAGCCATGGAGGGTTTGATCTGTCACCTTTTAAGTTTATCCTTCTTTTCCAGGTTGTTCTACCGGTGTATTATTGGTAAAAAAGCTGGCCAAAGGTGGTGTGGAGATATACCCTGGACTCCAGTAAGGCAATCAAATATAACACTAGCATCTTAAAATCAGATCATTTTAATCATTTTCCTGAGAAAAATTCTGCTAACTGTGTAAAATCTCTTTTGTCATCCATCATAGCAGCCAGCGAAAGAAAAGAAAACTCCCCTATCTGACACACAGATTCAACCCTCTTGTGTGCCACCTGTCCGAAACCCCTTCAAAGCCCCTGGTAAAACGGACAAGGAGTCAGAGTGGAGGAAGCTGCAGTGTGTCGGAAGTGATGTGAGACAAAAAGAGGAGATAGACAGCGAGGCGAGAAGAGAGAGCGATCAGAAAGAAAATGTGAAGAGTGTAAGCGCGGGAGCAAGAGAAGAAAAAGAAAAGGAGGAGGAGGAGGAGGAAGGGAAGCCGAGCGGATCAGACATGTACCGAGGTAGACAGCTTCCACCGGGGATGAAAGTAAAGAAGAGAATTTCGGATGAAGAGAGAAAAGCTACCGGTGAGGATGATGCGGCGGTTAAGATGAAAGAGAACCACAGCAAGCAGAGAGATGCTGAAAAAACAAGTCCTACCTCTACTGTTAAGGCTGCCCATGCTGAGAAAATCAGTCACACCACACAGGATCCTCATAAGGATTCAACTCAGAAGCCGACTGGCTCTGAGCATGACCCTACACTAATAGACATTGCTTCTAAATCTGCTGCTAGACACTCTGATAAAGCTGGGACTCCCACATCTAACAAACCAACACAACCAGAGTCAAGTCAAAGCAAAAATCACCAAGACAACAAGAAGCAGGAGCAGCATGATGATGATGATGATGATGATGATGATGATGATGTCGTGTTGGTTTCAGTGAAGCCTGCCATGCAAAAAACTCCTCCCGTTGCTGCCGTCCAAAAGACCATCACTACCTTCCTTGGGTTTCAGCCAGTCACCCAGGGCAACGGTTTTGTGCCAAATCCTAAAGGTATGCACAGTCTGCTCAGTGCACAACTGGAACAGAAAAAGGTGAGTGTCAGACTAGAATCCTAAAATATATATTTGAGAGTTTGAACCAATCTGATAACAATTTGACACCCCCCCCCCCTTTTTTCCTGTTAAGGCCACTCTGTCTAAGGTGAATATTGCAGCTCTGCCAGATAAAGGAGAGAGGTTGAAGACTCAGGTGAAGGAGCTGGAGAACGCGCTGGAGTCTCTGAGCCTCGCCGCTGCTTCTCAGCCTGGTAAATGCTGCTCCACATTGCAGTGATATAAAAACGAATGCGTGCATTTCCTCTCACTTCTTAGCTTCAGTTTAAAGGCCCAGTATGTAACTTTTCCACATTTTTTTTTTTTTTGGAGAGGAGACACCCATGATCCCACGCTAGTTCACAACATCGTCCAACACTGTCTTTTTAATTACCGTTTTGATTTAGAGACCCCCTAGTGGCAGAAAATAATATATATTGTACACAGCTTGAATGCACTACACTTTAGGGAGTGTGTCTAAGCACTGTAACTGTATCATATGAATTACTTTCAGACTCGCAGGATATAGAACATAACGGCAACAACGCTCGTCCAAGTTCCAGCCAGATCAACCCGTTCAGTCGACAGGGGGGCACCATCCTGCTCCCTGCACCTCCTGCTGCTGCCGGACACTA
>JANJYP010070248.1:0-12703 GCA_024605115.1 Rastrelliger brachysoma
TCAGTCATTAATAAATGTTTGATTAATCCTTCTGTTTTATTCATCTAATGGGGGGGAGGGAAAAGAGGGGAAAAAAAATCACTATTTTATAGTCCAGGAGAACATTTTATAGAATATGATGAAGCCACATATTTGAATGCTGTTTTTTGAATTATTTCAATAAACATGGGTTAAATTTGGATATTATATAGATAAAAAGTTAGCTAGTTAAAAATTGTATAGGGTGCTTTTAAAATAGGTCAGTATGAAGACTGATCATTTCTTTTTTAGATTAAATATATTTAAAGATCCCTCCAGACATGTTGGTTTTTCCATAATTACCTTATTAAGAATTGTAATAAATTGCATCCACTCCTTCAGCCTCATCATAATAACCAGAAACTCTCACTATCTCTCTGGAGGCTTCAAATCTCCACATCGCACCTTGAATACTGGATCACAATTAGCTCCAAACTTGATGTGATGTAACAAATCACAGGAGAAACTTTCCCCTTTGAGCAGATGAATGTAAAAAATAGTCTTCTTGTGTCAAACTCTGCTCGTAGAATGTTAAATTTGACTTTTTTTTAAAGGTGAAATAGACTAAAATGGAAAAAAGAGAAAGACACCTAGTTAGCAGTGTACAATAATGAGACTGTACAATCGCTCATTTCCATTGGGATCAGGATACCTTTGTGAATGTGTAGTCTTATGCAAAGGAGATTATCTGCATCCGCATTGTTAAACACTGTACGTTTATTTGTTTTCTATGCGAGCTTTCTGTGTTTGTGAACAGAACTCCCCGTGCACAGTCGGAGTGTTCATTCAAATGCTTTGTTGGACTCGGGGAACATCTTAACCTGAAGAAGCTGCACATTGCTCATTTTTAATAAAGTCGTTTCAGTGTGCAGCAGTTATTTTGACCTTCACCTTTTTTTTTGTATTTGTATTCTTATGCTAGGATGTTAAATCTATCTGTATGTTTCAGTGTATCCTTTTAGTTTTCGTCCATAGCTGACTCCAGTGTTACCTTGTACCTGAGATGAATTCCAGGAGTTAGTGCACTGGGATTAGCAGTTCCCAATCAAACAAGGTTAATTGCACATTGTGATGAAGGATGAAAGGCGTATTTAAATATATATATATATGTATAGAGGAGGTGGGGATAGGGGGGCGGAGGGAGGAGGGAGGAGGGTGGGAGTAGCGTCCTAACTGGGCTTGACTGCTTGCTGACTGTGGCAGCTCGGGTAAAGAAGAAGAAGAAGAAAAAAAAAAAAAGTCGTGCCTGCGCCAGTTGCGTTTGATCACCAAGAAAATCCTCTTGTGTCAAACTTCCTCCCCGACTCCCGACTTCAAAAAAACACCCCCAAATCAAAGAGCATCACGGAGCAAGAAAAAGATTCACCCGCACAAACCCCCCTCAAAATAGCATAAAGAGAAATATGTATCAAAATATCATCAGTCATCTTTTTTTCCCTCTCTCTCTCTCTCCCTCTGTCTCTCTCCCCCTCTAAGAAACAAGTCCAAGAGAACAAGAGGGGAAGGGGGGAGGGAGAAGGAGGGAGGGAATGAGGGGAATGAAAGTACAGATAAAATCACCTCCATAGTGAGTGTACGTGCTGGCAGGTAGGAGATAAATTAACAGCCGGCTGTAAGTTCTGCAGCCGATTAAACCCACATCCTCCAAAGAGGGGGCGCAAGTGTCCTTGGATGTCCCCCTGATTTTTTTTTTCCCCCAACTGACTTGATTTGATGTTATCATCACTGACTTGGAATAAAGGGTAGCTTAATATTTGTGTAGGTCCTCACTCAATAGCAATTTCATCCTTGAGTGGGGGGATTGAGGCGTAATAATAATGCACCTCATTGTGTAAGCCGGTCTCAATAGGTTGCTTTGTGCTTCAAAATCCTCACAAACAATTTCAGGGGGACAATGCTGTTAGTTGGCCAATGTATTTTTTTTTTTCCAAGGGCACAGAGGGGTGATGAAGATGTCCGGGGTGCTCTGTGTGTCAGCTGAGAGGTAGATAAGGACCTCTGGAAAAACACACACACACACACAAGCGCCTGTGCTGTAGATGGCTTTATAATGAGGAGTATCTGGGTTCCATTAAGCCAGGCGTTATGATCATCCAAGGTTACATGAGGCTAATGATTTGCATAAGATAGACAGCTTTTTAATTGCAAAACGGTCAGCACATAACACTTACACCAACACATCGGTATGCATCTCATATCCAAAGTCCCAAAACCTAAAGAGATGTTTGACTTGTGTGTGTGCATGTGTGTTTTGTTTTTTTTTTTGTCTCTTCCACTCTATGTATGTATGTACACATCCCCCAAAAAGACTTCAAAACAAGAAAAAAGGAAAAACATGCAACAAAAATACCTTCGTCTCGAGGCTTGTTCATTGAAGATTCATCGTGTTTTTTTGTGAGCGGACCTAGGGTTAAGAAAAAAAGGGGGGAAAAAGAGAAAAGAGAAAATTCAAAAAAGATTACTGGCAAAAACGGAAAAAAAAAGAATATCAAAAAAAGAAAAGAAGCAAGAGCAAAAAGGACAAATCAGCAAGAGTTCATGTTTGCTTATGGTTCTTTTTTTCTGTTTCTGGTTTTTTTTTTTTCCTTTAAAAAGAGTACAAAAACAAAAACAAAAGGCATCACAGACACAGATTTATCACAAGAAAAGACACAAGATCAAAGAAAGCTGTTTTTGGATGTGATTTCCTCCTCTCCCCCTGCAGAAGAAAACGGCTGCCATTGTTTAAGTCCCTCATTCTCTCTCTCTCTACCTCTCTTTCTCTCTCTCCATTTAAACCCAGTTTGTTCCATGGAACTTTTTTTTCTCTTTTTTTGTTTTTTCGGGCTCGTGTTGGTAGGGTGGGTGGGTTTGGTGGTGGGGGGGTGGGGTGGGGTAGTGAAAAGGGGGTAAAAGAAGGTAGAATGTGAAGCAATAAAAGCTTTCTGTGGTTTGAAGAACAGGACCCAGCGTCTTTCCTTCCAACCATATGATGAGAGGAAAAAAAAGACAAAGAACTGGCAAAGAAGTGGACACCTATAGGAAGAACGGTAGCATTGGGTCCTGATGCTCAAACCTCCAAAATTTTAAGCATCTCAGCAATGAAAACACAGAAACATTTTAAAGGGTTGATGCACAACATTAGTCATGGTTTTTTTTGATAGACACTGAACACACAAACATCTTTTAATTAGACAGCAAATACACAATGACCCTGTAAATGGCAAGAAAAAATCATGTTAAACATGTTGCAGGTAAAATCGGGCACAGGTGCGGTGCTTTTTTTCCCGCAGTTTTGGTGTGGGACTGAGCATGTGTGTGTATGTGTGTGTGTGTGTGTGTGTGTGTGCTTGTCATTATTTAGTGGTTTAAAAAAGCAGAGAGCTACTCCCCAGGCGGGTAAATAATTACATAGCACAACAGCAGTGTGTTAATTTGAAATGACAAGTAAGTGTGACGCTAATTGCGCAGAGGAGTGCAGGTAAAAGGTGAATGTAATTTGATCCCCATCTGGCCACTGGCTGTTTTTGGTAAATTAAAAAAAGAAGACGGAAAGAGAGGGAGAGAGAGAGAGAGAGAGAGAGAGAGAGAGAGAGAGAGAGAGAGAGAGAGAGAGAGANGAAGAAAATACTAGGAGAAAACTAACCTCCTTTTACCTCCTTCCACCATTTCTGAATGTTCTTTTTATTTGTTTTTTTTTTTCATTAGTTGATGAACTGCTAATATCTCATTTGAAGAACCTGACTGTGACCAAGGGATTTCTGTGCTATCAACCTTTCAATCTTGTAGATAATAGAGTCACAATCATAAAAGGAGGAGATTGGTGGAAAATCTGACAAGCATGAGGAAAAAAAAAAAAACAACCCTTCAGGTCATATTTTTAGGTACCAGAAATACACCCAAAATCAGGGCACAAAATCAGCAACAGCCACCAGATAAATGCTAACAGAATATATAGGTAGTTTGGTAGATTTGCTTCACACACCAGCTAAAAAAAACCAACCAAATGTTACTCGATTGAATGGCTTCTAACATTTGAGTATTCTAGCTGTTTGGCAAGTGGACAAAAAAAAAGATAGATTTTGCACCCTGATCAAAATATTTCCTCCGTATACAGCTCACCTCGGCTTTCAGAAGATAAGTACTACTCGAAATCACTCTTCACCTTCGCTTTCATCTTCTTAAATCCACTTTGGGAACTCAAGGTTTTGGTAAAGAAAAAAACTGGATTTCCTTCAGGGGGGAATTTATGAAAAGGGTAACTGCAACATTGAGTGACTTCCTGTAAGAGTCAGCTCTTTATCAGAGAGCTGTTGAAGAAGAGGTGAAAGCTGCAGCCTGTGTGAGAACTGTATGAGATGGTTGAATGTCTGTCAGTTATCCGGAGATAAGTAGACACATACATACATGGTCGACCTCTAAAAGGATAGCACAGAACTGTCAAAAGTACACAAAATGTTGCGTAAAAAGATAAAAGGCTAGATGTAAAGAGGGATGTTAGAAGCTCTGTGAGGCTCTACTAAATGCTTACAGTGATAACCATGTTGCAGAAACAAGGTGGAGATTTCTAGGCATAACTTCACCTGCTTCCAAGGTGCATGGAGAATGAAAAAGAGGGGTCAAAGTTCAAGCAACACTTGTAATATATAAGAACTTTATTATGGACCAGCATCATAGGATGTAGGGTTATTCTGAAAGTGTTGCCGGAGCTTTGACTTTCAATGATAACAATATTGACCATCTTAGTAGGGTGTGTTAGCATGCAAAGACTTGCTAATTAGCGCTTAACACTAAAATAGGGCTAAAGCTAACATTGCTAGTTTTGTAGCTACCTAGTGATAAGAAGGCAAACTGAAAATGTGATGGCGATGATGGTGCTAGACAAAGGTTTGGACCAAGTTTAATGGTAGTAGCTTCAGTGTCATCTTAGAAGTGTTCTTGGAGCTTTGATTTTCAATAATAACAATGATCATCTTTGTATGGCGTGTTAGCAAGCCAAAAAACAAAGTATGGCTAAAGCTAAAGTTGCTAGTTTTGTAGGCATTTCATGATAAGAAGGACAACTGAAAATGTGATGGTGATGATGGTGCTAGAGAAAGATTTGGACCAAGTTTCATTGTACCTCACCCAACACTGGTGAAAGCATTTCATTTTTATTAAAAAAAAAAACACGCTAGTAGCATCACCCTGCTGAGTCATCATCTGGGAAGCATGACTGTTTGCACCGAGTTTTGTGCTATAGGACATCAAGCACAAGTAAATATATGTCATTGTTGAAGTTGGTGATTTTTTTGAGTGTTGATTCATCAGCATATTGTGGCTAAAAATGACCACATCATTAAAAAATACAATAAATACATCAAGAGAAATGTGTATGTTGAAAACTAAAAAGTTGAACTACCTGATGAGGTACAGCAAGAACAGCAAAACAGCATTTTTTAAACTTGAATTCAACAGACTACCCCTTCTAGTTATTTTGGGTTTTACATCTAGAATTATACACTTGTCAGGTATTAAAATAATTATTAGAAATTGCTTGACAACTTGCTCCAAGCAAAACTAAAATCCGTCATCAGAGAATGACTTATCAAGGCTAACAGAAAGAAAACTTTTACTCTGACAGGTATTATGGTTTAAAATCTGAGTTTTATCATATACATAAATGTTACAAAGCAAGAGTTGTTGTTTTTAATACTTTCTATGTATTACGACCTAAAGACTGAGATTCGTGGTGTTTTTCAGTTGTTTATACCACCTGAAAATCAATTAAATACTGTTTTCCACAAGGAATCACTCAGCTACTGTCTTTTCACCATGAATATGATGAAGTATAATTAGTTTTAGGCTAAAACACAAGGGAGTAAATACTATAACATCTGCAGCAGCTCATTAGCTAATTGATTGTGCAGCACAAAACAAACTAAAGAGAAATGTTGCCGATTGATGCGTGTCAAAACTATCTGCTAAAAACTTCAGCGAGCGTTGAAAAAAAAGTTTTAATAGTAACCTGCCCATCAAAGAAAACTCAGAGTAACTTTGACAAAAACGGTGAAAGCAAAGCAACAATCAAGCAACCATTACCGGCCCAGGCGACACACTGAGAAAAAGTGTAACAACGGAGCTTGATTGACATCTTTTTTTGCAACGAGTGGGTGAAGAGCCTGGCAGTGTGAATCAAGCCCGGAGGGCGAAAAAAGAAAGAAAAAAAACCCCTGTTTTTTCTTGACGTTTTAAAACTCTTTTTCCAATCAAAGGAGCTGACGTGACAGGGGCATGTGGGGTTTGATGGAGCACCACAAACCTGTCAACCACACATAAAGATCTGTAAATGACAAAAATACCAAGATGTACAAATTTAAAAGATTCAGATTACACAGTGTTACATATTTTCATTAAAACATTTGAGCAGTTTTTTTTTTTGCATTTCATGAATTATACAGTATCAGCTAAAGAATATTTTAAGACCTCAAGTTGTTGACACCCTCTCTCCTCTATATCATCTCTTCCCTTTATCCTCCTCTGTGTGAAACTGTTTTCTTGTCTCTCTCCTTGCATTTTGCTGTGTCTGTATGGTGGTGGTGGTGAGGAGGGGTGTGGGGGTGAGGGGGGGGTCTGGCCGACTGCAGCTTACTTTGAAGCTGAGTTATGTAACTCTTCACTTCAGCTCCACTTCTCCTGATGGCCGCACACACACACACACACACACACACACACACACACACACACACACACACACACACACACACACACACACACTTGCACATCCTCCCATAGCACACATGCATGCAAAATGCACATAAAGGAAGCAGTTTTTTGGGGACTTGCATATATTCATATTTATATATAAAGCATAGGGGAAACTGTTAAGCATAAGCAGAATTATAGCATGATGAAACGATTTTATCATATTATCACTGTGCGAAACTTTTATCAAAATCATGACTCGGAGCAAGCTACAATTGTGAAAAGACCTTCATCAAATGAAATTCATACTATCTAGAAAATAGAAGGTAATACCTATGAAAATCTAACCTGCACATAATATGCTACTGTGCAGCCTTTACACACGATGTCACATTTCTGTGTGGATCAACATTTTGATATGGTGACCTTGTTATGTGATCACTCTGATTATTATGAGCTTTGTATGAATGTGAATGAATATTGCCTTTTTATGTGATCTTCTGTTATGTAACTTTTTGCATAACGGTTTTATATAGTCTGTAAGACTTTTTTCTGTCTATAGTAAACACTTATTCATTCATTCAAGGATATGTCATTTTATAATGCATTACATATATTATACTTTCACAACCAGATGCGCATATTAACATTAATTTATAGAAACAGGAGGTGCTGGTGGCAGCCTGTGGGTCCCTTTAACTGGGTCAGATTTACATTTGCTGAGCACTTTATTAGGAACATCTGCGTATACCGAATACAACCCAATACAACAGCTCTGACATAAATTCTACTTTTTTTCAGTTTTTGTTGAAACACTGACAGAAAGGAGTTAATACTACTTCATTTTTATTATTGAGGTTGTAGTATGTAATAAATATGTATAAGCTTTGTCAAAAGTAATGACAGCTGTTGTATTGGATTGCATTAGATTGCACAGGTGTTCCTAATTAAGTGCTGAGTGATGGTATACAGTATATGTTGCCAGTGTTTAATCATATGAATTTTTCCTGATGATTGAAACTTACATACCTCTCAAATCATACATTATAGCATACAATAAAAGTTGTCATAATTATAAATATGCATTCTCCCACCGCCATCCAATTCAGATCCACTTTCCTCAACACAGCAGTCATATTTAGAGCGCTTGTTGCTAGAAATAACACATAACTTGAGGCTACAGAGAAAGGAACTCTTGAGAAGGTGGAGCAATGTTAGGTTAGTAATGTTTCTTGTACTTGGTTTCGCTTGCACTACGCTAATTGACTTAAAACCAATAGTTCCAAAAAAATCTTAGATGCTTAACAAGCTGTAATTAAAACTAACAGTATTTTATTTTGGAGGGGGTTTTTTTACATATACTAAAGAAATAATAGAGCTTAATCTGATATAAAGCAGAACAGCAGTGTAATTTTTCATATGTTTGACATTTTGTGATAGGTTTAGATTACACAGCAATGCACAGTGCTGTATATTGTATGTATATCTTGTATCTTTCATTCAAATTCTATGTGAATCATTTGATAGCTTCTACTGACTCGATACAGACAGTTAGCCCACACAGAAAAGAGGCATATTTCTTTATTTTTATGGACATGAGTGAGTGTGTGCTTGGTGTAACAAATGTTTTTTTTTTGTGCAGACACAGGAGTAAGTAGGTGTTGAGTAGCTCATTTAGGCAATGTGTGCCAGTCCGCCGTGATCTACGAGTAAATGGAACAGTGTCTGACAGCTTGTGAGTGAGCGTCGACCATGAATGATGGACGCTTGTTCGAAGCTGTGCAAAGGAGCGTGCACCCGTGTGTGTGTGTGTGCGTGTGCGTGCGTGTGTGTGAGAGACAGAGAGGAAAAGACATGGCGACGTTGTCATTGTCCTAGAGCTAAAATATTGCAGCAGAAATGCAGTGAATAACTCAAGAAGATTTGTGCACGACTCAGCATGTGTGTGTGTGTATGTGTGTGTGTGTGTGAGCATAGACGAGCAGGTTGTATATGAGTAAGTGGGGATGACTGAGATGTGACTGCCCCTATAAGAAGTGGTCACCCGCACACACAATCTCTATTTCACACATTGTAAGTAGATGTTCTGGCGTGTATGTGTGTGTGTGTGTAACAGTAAGTGTGTTTAAGAGAGAGATACAGTTGTTAGATGTGCAGACAATCAGGCGGGAAGGCAAGCAGACCGACTCCTACTGCCAATCCTCTGCTTCATTATCACACACCGCTGCTTTCTCAGTCACTGCAATGTGCGTGTGAGTATGTGCATGTGTGTGTGTGGGCGCCGGTCATAGACGAGTAGCTAAGATGAGCTGCCACTACAGTACAAACAAGTCACAAAGTCCATTTCCCGATGAATGACAGTTAAAATAGCATCCTCGGCGAAAGCTTTCGTTGAAGGTTCTGTCCTTTTTCAGGTGACGCTCGACGTTCAACCCTTCAGAAATATTTTCCAGACGGATTAATACAGTCATCATTAGTCACCCTGTCACAATGAGTTTTCTGCCGCTCTCATATCATTAAGTCTCAATTCATTCCCACTCAATTAAATTATGTGATTCGCATGACTGTTTGTCAGATGATACTGTCAAAAGCTGAATACAAAGTGAAGCCTTGAGTTTTTTTTTTTTTTACTTTTAAGCCAGAGTGACATATAAACTGCTGTGATCACCTTTATGTTTATTAATGTTGTGCAACTGTAAAAACACATTTAAAACGACATGACACAACACAACAATACAGTACAGTACGTGTGTTTTCTAGAGGCAAGGCTCGTACTCTGGCTTAATTTCTGCTCCTGTTGAGTCACACAGCTTTTTCTTTGTTTTTTTTTCCTCCTGTCCATCTCACTCAACAGTAACCTTGCCTGAAGCAAGCATTAGGTGAATAATAGGCTTTTTGGGGGATATTAAAGTCAAGGACAAAGACAGATTGTCAGACTGTGACAGACTGTCACAATGCTGTCCCAGCCAGCTGTACTGTAGGACATCAGCTGGAAAAATGACCATAGCACAGTAAAGTTTTAGCAACCTGCCAGGTTTAGGAAAATACAACAAAAGGCATGAGAGGAGGAGATAAAGCTGATAATAAGTGTTGAAATGAAAGTTTTGGCTATGTGTGATTGGTGTCATATTGTTTCTGCGAGTTAAAAAAAAAAAAAAACACCTCTCATGAGCATGGAGGGACTGCAATACATGCTCAGCGGCATATATTAATAAGTTGACTGGATCATATTGTATAAGTGTTTATTTTGGGATTATAACGCCACCTATCTCCTGATTTTTAAGTGCTAAAAAAACATTATTTATAGTTTCCCTTTTTTCCGTCCTTGTTTCAGGCTGGTGTGCTCCAGCAGGTTTCGGCATGCTTTAATCTCATTCTGTATGCTTCTCTGGCGAGTATATGCAAATAAAATAAAAGAAGGGGAAAAGAAAGGATGAAATATATATTTGTGCATGGAAGATTCTGCAAATATATAAGAGATATTTATATCTATTCTCCACCAGGCATCTTTTTTTTTCTTTCTTTTTTTTTTTGAGCCATCAGATAATGGAATCAAAAACGAGGGGTGCAAACATCCTGTGGCTGTTGGCAGCTGTACTAACTATACTTTAGAAGTGTTGAAGAGAGCCATAAAATAATGAGGAGGCATCTGCCTTTATGTATAGATGAAGATGGCAAGGTATTCATTTAAGGTCTTTTACCAATTTGCCATGTTGCCATGTGTTGTTTTCTTCCATCAACAAGTGTCTATTGATGCTATGCTTGCATATACTGTATATACTCTAACAGTAGGTGATCATCAGTCAAAGAGTGAAATGTCTTCATATTTGAAATGTAACCACAGTTTTGTTGTTAACCTCAGTTGCTGCAAGATTTTCAAAGCTAATACTTAAAACCAGATAACACTATATGGGCCAATACTTACTTAATATTGTCACCTTCTTAAAATAAAGAAAATATGACTTAGACCATTTGTTTAACAGGGGGATAATATATTCTTAACATGAACAAAGTATTTTTAAAAAGCCATTTGATATACTGATATTAAAATGTCTGCATTAAATAACATATTGGCCAATATTTTAGTCTCTAGTTTATTTTGTAGTAGAGTAATAACAACAAAAATAGCTGCTTAATGAGAAAGTTTATTCATATCTCACAAAAATAAACAGCTGTAAAGCACTAGAGGTTTTTTTCTTTATATATTAAGTATCATATTAAATTTTTACTCTCATCTGTTTTCTGCTACAGCTGCTATCCTCTTTGCCTTCGCTGTAGCATCAGAGAGACTCTACGCTACAGTATTAACAGCTGACTTCAAGCTGTGGCTAATGTACATTTTAGATGTGCTTGCTTTTTTCAGCTTTTTTTTTTTCCCTTTACGCAACATATTTGACAGCTGGTTGACTCCGACTTCCTCATATTAATGATGTAAACTGTGTCCTTCATTAAACACCGACTTCAGCTCATTTAAGGCTCGTTCGGATGAGTCTATAGATCTGACAGAATCATCACTTTTTTCCTATAGGCTCCTAATGATGCTGCTTAACCTACAGCATCTGTGACCATTGATATAGCTTGTTGCTAGGTAAAGCAAAGACAGTAAAGTAATGCTAATACGCTGTAGGTGTTATAATAAGTATAGAGATGACTGACAGCTAATTATAATGTAAAGTTAGAAATAACTGTGGTACATGACGTGCTCCCGTGTTACTGCCACAATGGCCGATAATACCGTTTTTCACCACTCCCTCTCTCTTTCTTTTCAGTCTCCCGGTGCCTCATTCTCAAGCCTCCGACCGAGAGCCTGAGAAATATTGATCCGACCTGGATGAAGGAGGAGAATCAAGAAGACAGAAAATAGAGAGAGAGAGAGAGAGAGAGAGAGAGAGAGAGAGAGAGAGAGAGAGAGAGAGAGAGAGAGAGAGAGAGAGAGAAGGATGGAGAGGACACAAGAGAAATGGGGTGCTGATGTAGGATTTTCAAAATCATGTGCGTATGAAGGAGGGAGGGACACAGGGAGGCATAGTCGCTTCAGAAAAGAGACAATAAAGATGAAGCAATTTGGTATTTGTTCAGGTGAAAGAGTTGGGAGGACGATGAGAGAGTGATAGGAAAAAGTGGAATGTGAATGAAGTGGTTGGGGTGGGGTGGGTGGTGGTGGGGGGTTGGGGAGTTGCAAAACAGGGTGAGGAGCCTTGGGAGGATTAAGGTGTTGCGGCGATGGGAGAGAAGATGGGGAGGAAATAAGAGAGATATACAAAGCAAAGATAAAGAGATGACAGGGAGAAACAAGAGAGAGATAGAGAGATTAAAGTAAAAGCAGAAAGGGGGGGTAGAGAGAGGTAGAGAGAGGGAGAGAGAGAGAGAGAGAGAGAGAGAGAGAGAGAGAGAGAGAGAGAGAGAGAGAGAGAGAGAGGTAAACAGAGATGTGGTGTGGTGTGGTGAGTGTCGGGGAGGGTAGAGATGGAGTGACATTTACGGAGTGGTGATGATTGAGTAGGCATGAAGGTTAAAGCCATTTTCTACCCATGTAGCCAGACACACACAGATACACACACACGCACACACACACACACGCACACACACACACACACACACACACACACACACAAACACACACACACACTTGTAGGCTTATCTATTCATGCACTCATGCATCCATTACACAGACAAATGTGTGCTTTAGAGTTTAAATTTGGGTATGAATCCGGATAGCAGTACACTTACTATAGAATTATTATAGGACTTTTTTTTTTATTATTACCACACAGTCATTAAATAATTATTACAGGCTTTGCAGCAACCTCTCACAGTGCCAACGATAAATTCTGCTCTTCTCAAGCAAGAATATTGAACGTAATTGCAAAAAAAAAAAAAAAAAGGAGCATGATGGGGCTACATTAATTTTTCATAAGGTGACCAAATAAAAGAGAAAAGAATCCAATAGTTACAAAACTTCATATGTCTTGGTTGAATCCCCAGGTGTAAATACTGCACTGACAACTTTTAATGAAAAACA
>JANJYP010070267.1:0-10714 GCA_024605115.1 Rastrelliger brachysoma
TGATTGCTTGAATTGTCACATCCTGTCCTGTCTTGTAATTTTATTTAAAAATTTTTCGCTGTGCATTTCCATTGGTTTTTACTTCCTGAGTTTTCCTGCTTTTGTTGATCACTTGTCTTGCTGTAATCAGTCCATGTGTACTAGTCTTCAGTTAGCATTTGCTGTGTTTTTTTAATGTGTCTCCCCCCCCTGGTTTTGCTGCTGTCTGCATTAAAATCTATCACGCTGCATTTGGGTCTTACTTCATTTACGACAACCCTGACATAAATTTCATCTAAAAAAAAAAAAAAAACAGAAAAATCGGGGTGTTCTAAAACTTCTAACTGGTAGTGTAAAATAATTGAAAGTCTTATGTCATCAAAATCACTTGCGGTGTATTAGTTTCTTTTGATTACACAATACTAAATTTGAAGTAATATCTGTTGGACAAATCCAAAATTATCACAGTATTGTTATCGTCTTTTTAAAAAATCATGCTGAAAGAATTGGATGGACTGCATTCCATCGCTTCTTTCTCATAACCACACACAAATAATAACAATTTTACTACAATACAGACCTTGACTCACGTTGGGAGAATGTGGGACATCTGAGGTACAATATCATCATCTCTTTTCTTTTACAACACTGAAATGAATGTGATTGGTGTTCAATTCAAGAAAGTAGTGTTATGTGAGTTTGTGGTTATGATGTCATCAAAGGGGTTGGGGGGGAATAGTTACACAGGAAGTACCCTAATCCACACAAGTCACATTGAATGCGTTGTTGAAAGTCATATGTCGTTATCAAAATCACTTACAACATATTAGTTTCTCTCTATTACACAGTACTAAATTTAAAGTTAAGTTCATGGGACAAATCCAAAATAATGACAGCATTGTTATCTTTAATTTATTTTAGTCATACTGAAAGAAGAAAGGATGTTAGCTTCCACAGCAACTGCAAGACTTTCTGTTCTCCACATCGCCACTTCTTAGACACCTTTGCTGCTATTAGTTTTTTATCCTCACTATCACCAACTCCTCCTCCTCCCTCACCATCTACACCCCCACTCCCTCCCCCGCCCAGTACACACTTTGGCAGGTTCATGCTCTGTGTCCAGTGCTCGGTGGGTATGTCCATTAAAGCTGTGACGGGAAGGGCCATTAGTGCCGCGCTTCATTTGCTAAGGCCCGGCCTCTAAATCAGCTGTCAGACACCTCCAGCAGCTATGCAGAGTCACAGTTCCAGCCATTAGACAAACTCTGCCTGCACACACTGCAAGTCACTTCATTACTGCCCAAACCTTCCCTCTGCTCTGCTTCTTCTTCTTCTTTGCCACTAAGTCTCCTCCGTAAACTCTCTTTCTTCCTTTTCACTCACTATTTTGTTCACTTAGCAATGCGAGTCTAAACCTGACTGTCTCTTGGGACTCGACTTCTGTGGGAACAAGTTGACATTTACAGGGTTTGAGTGTGTCATTAGTGTTAGGGAGTAACTAGTTACATGTAATTTAATTACAAAATAAAAGTAACTATAATCTGTTGGCCTGAGTATACCCATCCTTCTTTGCATGTGATTTCATTTTGCTCTGCAATTCAATGTGGAAACCACGGACCTAATTATCCCCTCAACGAAGGAGCCAATCACAGGGCGGGGGAGGAAGCAGCATGACGATAATGACATAGAGAAGCTAAAAACATGCTTGTTATGTAGAGTGTGATAAATACTTTCTATCCTCTTGTTTATCTTCACAAACGGCAACAGTTGCTGCATGCCGTTATTTCTCCAACCCGTCGTTTTTTTCTTCATATTTAGGTCGCTGTAGGTCATGGGGTATGCCTGATATGATTGGCTATAAGCTATGTACAGATGCATGTGATAGACATTTGTAGCACCCAATAACCGGCTCTGGGCTTCCATAAACCATGCCTCAAAAACGAAAAAATGAACGGGTGGTTCCCAGATTTAATCTCGGTCTATATTGAGATGAGGTGTGGTGTTAGCCGGGCTAATAATCTGTTACAATAAATATTAAATAAATTACAGTTACTTATGAAAAGATTGCTGATAAGAAAGGGGGTTACATCTGAAGTTAAACCTCAGATTTTGCTCAGGAGGGTTTTTTTTTCCTCATCTTTTTTAATATTTAACATGTTACTGAATATATTGCTGGTTTTAATACTTTGATCTGGGCTTATTTGGAGCACATATGGGTTTAAATGGTGTCACAGTCCCAATTAAGCTCATGTCAGACTTTAGCCTTTTTTACCAAATATCTTTATTTTATATTCCAAAATCTACATGAACTAATGAATACATTTTCAAATGAGAGATACATCTTTCCATTATAAGAAATTATCTCCTTTTATAAATCATCCTTGAAAAACATCTGAACTTAGATTTTGGTGTTTAATGGGAACACTTACGCTAACAGCTGGAAACACTGGTTAAAAAATGACTTATTATATTTTAAATAGGGAATAACCTGTAACCTATTAAATTTCCAACATATCTCCATATACACAAGAAACATGTCCAACACACGTCATTTTCCACTCTAATACATTCAGCGTTTTTAATATTTTATTTGTTACTTTTAATGAAGCATCATCAAGCATGAGACATTAATCTGAAAACCTTCCTCAGTTTAAAGAGGTGTTATTTAGTTGTTAAATCTAACCCCTGAATTGCAGTTTCTACAGTTAATGATGCTTCATTACTTTATTTTTTTTTCTTAGAAATGTACAATTATTTATGGGATAATTATCTGTGTGGCTCCCAGCTGGATTTATGAATATTTAAATATTAAATATGACTTGGTAATTGACAAGAGACTTAGCTTTTGGTTTATTTTTGGAATCTGTAATATTAAAACTGTCAAAGAATTACACTTTTTTTTTTTTTTTTTAAATCTGCCAACCTGGACTCGTTAGCAACAGCAACACAACTGTCAAATATACTCTTAATATATTCTATGCATCAGCTACGTTAGTATTAGTGTGTTAATCAGTGTAATTAAAGCTGAAGCTTGAACTTTTATGAGGTGACAGTATGAATGCTCTCCAGGACCACGGACAGCGATCGTCTGTCAGAGCGCAGCAACATGAACACAGATCACATCACACGAAGCTGTCTGCACCTGACCCCGGCTCGGCCCTGCAGGAGGCGCACAGCTGTGACCACTCAGACTTTATCAAAGGGGGAGCGGAGAAAGAAGAGCATTCACTATAGCACCAGCATTTGTGGGCGCCTTTTCATATTATGTGATGAGATTTTTTTTTTTTTTTTTGTGTACTAGTAGCGACATGCTGGGTCATTGTAAAGAAGATGATGGTTCATCTGTGGGCTCTTCAGTGCAATATGAACATTGTAGCTGTCAGAGAGCCTTCATTTTTATACTGGATCATACAGCGAATAGCACACAGTAAATACAGTTTGATTCATCGAATGACGTAACCAATAAAAATGAAACAATAGCGGTGGATTAGGGTAATGCAGGACGCTTTTTAGTGGCTTTCTCAAAACATACCTTTACTGAAAAGCAATTTAATGAATGTTCTTTGTGGTATTTTACACCCGTTTAAGTCAGTTTTTCCTTGATGAATGAATGAATTTTAACTTTCATCCCCTTTTACCTGTCTTAATGTTTTTAATTTGATTGTTTTTAACCCATGCTGTATATTTTAATTTTCCTGTATTTTGCCTGTCTTTGTTTTAATTGCTGTAAATGTATGCACTTTCAGCTGCATTTAATGTTTGAAAGGTGCTACGTTATATAAAGTTATTATTACTATTATTATATTACCACAAAGTCACACGATATATATTGTGTGGCTCAGGATGTTGAGCGGTTGTCCACTAATTGGAGGATTGGTGGTTCAATTCCTGGCTCCCCCAGTCACATGTCGATGTGTCCTTTAGCAAGACACTTAACCCCCAAATTGCTCCCATTGCTGCATCAATGGTGTATGAATGTGTATGAATGATTAGATTCCCTGCTGGTGAGGCCCTGCCACCAGTGTTTGAACATGTGTGAATGGGTGTATGTGACGTATTGTAAAACCGCTTTGAGTGGTTGCAATGACTAGAAAAGCGCTATATTACAAGTACAGTCCATTTACCATTCATTATATATTACAAAACACCACCAATCATGTTCAGTTTAACGCTCAGTTGTTCAGTGGGCTTAACATGATGATGACCTGACGAATGCCTGCAACGGTGATCAATCAGTAAAATGGCTTTGGTGAATGAAAGGCGGTTGTTTGAATTCGTATAGAAACTTGCCACACAAAGTCGTGTCATTTCTCAGTTTATGATGTTTACTCCTACTTCTTTATGGTTTACTCCCACATTGACTGTTTCTGTCTCTCTGACTACGTCGTCCTGTTATTTGCTATGATTGGTTGTAGCGCTACCCTATTGCATGTAGAAGCAGTTTGAGTGACAACGTTCATCCCATCCCTTGGATGAAGCTGAGGTCTGTTGGTCGTTGCCAGGCTATACATTTTAATGTTATAGTACGGTTTGCTAGTTACCCTATTTAAAATGCAAAAGTATTGTAACTATTTTAATGACTTAATCAAAGTAACTTATTACATTTGATCACTTTTCTAATTTGCTAATGAATGTTTTCAGCTGTTGGGGTAAAATGTACTCATTAATCTAAATGCCAGATTGTGAGCAGCCCCTCCTCTTTCACTCACTATCGAGCCTGTACATTGCACAGAGGAACAGAAACCCACTTTCTGCTCGCGAGCTGTCAGAAAGTAGGTTAATGTAGACTTTAAAAAAAAAACAAAACATGGAGAAAACAAAACACTTTGGTTATGTTTGTCACAAAAAAAATGTTGTGAGGAGCAGAAGGAAGATAATTCAGAGTCGTCATTCTCAACACAGACACCTCAACATGAGCTAATTTACAGTTTTGGACTATAGTCGCCTATTGCTTCATACATTGCTTCAACATTATACTGGTGCAGTTTTTGTGGGGTGTGCAGTTGTGTTTTATGCTGATGTTGCTGCATCTTCTATCTATGTATGTGTGTGCATGTGTGTTTTGTGAGCGTAAGCATAATGTAAGTAGTTCATAGAGATGACACATATACACACCTGCTGATGCAATCTTCACCTGGGAGTAAAGAAACTGAAATATATACATACATATGAGAGCTAAGTTTTTTCCTCAGTATTTAATATTTAACATGTTACTGAATACATGTATGGTATATATTGCTGTATTTAATTCTGTGAAATCAATATTTAGTGAGCCATGCTGTGCATCTATTTGGAGCACACATGGACTTAAATGGTGTCACAGTACCAATTAAGTCCATGCCAGACTTTCAACTATTTTTCATCAGATATCTTCATTTTATATTCTAAAATCTACATGAACTAATGAATACATTTTCAAATGAGAGATAAATCTTTGATAAGCAAAAAAAAAAAAAAAAAAACTCAAGAGGAGTGGAAGTAAAAAGCCTTTATTAGAGCAACATGCTGCACTTGTCTCATGCACTCAGGTTAACTGACTAGCACCTGCCCATGCTTACTTTATGACCGGTTATCAGTAGATGTTAAGCAGTATGAAAGATTCTGCTGGCCTCCAGTTCAGGTACGAGCAGACTTCAGGGTGTTACTCCTCAGATATAAAATTGTAAACAGTGGTGTGCTAGGATAGTCCAGAGGTTAGAGCACATGTATGCAGAACTCTGCAGCCGACCCGGTTTGAATCCCGGCCGGTGCGGTCATATGCTGCGTGTCCCCGCCCCCCTCTCTCTCCTATGATTTCCTGTCTGATTACTTTCAAATAAAGGCATCTGTGCCACAAAAATCTTTTTAAAAAATTGTAAATAGTACAGCACCCTCATATCTGTCCAACCTGGTCAAACAATATATCCTTGCACTTATTGCGCTCCCAGGAATCGAGCCTTTTGTGTGTCCCAAGGTCTGC
Organism: Rastrelliger brachysoma; assembly: GCA_024605115.1. Taxonomy (NCBI): domain Eukaryota; kingdom Metazoa; phylum Chordata; class Actinopteri; order Scombriformes; family Scombridae; genus Rastrelliger; species Rastrelliger brachysoma. The sequence goes on from JANJYP010070267.1 coordinate 5,939, forward strand.
AAAAAGACTGTTGGTGGGCGTGCTTTTTCTTTTCATGCTCCAACATTAAGGAAGAGAAGCGCTTTAGACATCAGACAGGCTTTTTCAGTGGACAAAAATTAAAGCTAAGCTAAAGACCTACCTGTTTTTCTTGACATACAACTCTTGAACTATGTTGACTATGTTAACTTTGCGTTTTTTATTTTTTGATTATAACTGATGGGAAGATTTTGATGGACAGGTCACAACTTGATGGAGACTGAAGATGAGATGAGCTAATGATTGAAATTCTGATTTATTAATATTACTTGTACAAGGAGACCTGCTTTTGATTTCTTTTTATTGGCACTATTTTACTGTTTATTTACCTTTTTTTGATATTTTACTTGTTGTACAGCACTTTGAGGGTAAGCGCTTTATAAATAAATGTATAATATATAATTATTATAGTTACTTTTGAATGTGTCTCTTGAAGGTCAATGTGTTTTGGCACAGACACCTTTTTATACAGTAGTCAGACAGGAAATAATGGGGGGGTGCATGCAGCAAAGGACCGTTCAGCTCTTCATGGCAAGCACTATACCTTTACATTACCACAGTGCGCCATGTCTGCATTTTTTTTTTTACCTTTATATAGAGCCATGTTCTAATAAAAGCTTTTCATTTCCACTCTTCTTGAGTGTTTTCTTTTTTTTTTTTTTTTTGGCTAATTGAATGTTGTTTGTTGATCCCCACACCGGAGAGCACCAGAAATACACATTATCAACACCTGGCAGCACTCCATGTGCCTTATGCTTAACGAGAGATAAATCTTGCTTTATAATAAATGATAACTAATTGAAATATTTACATTACTTATTACATTTTAAATAGGGTAACTAGTAATCTGTCACCTGCCCAACCTTGGCTATATGTGTCTCTTCTTTGCTGAAAAATCATTTTACTCATACTGTAAACCTTATATGACCTTTAGAAATGCTCTCTCTATTACAGCCTTGTCGGTAAATCCATTTTAAATTTTAGTGTCGACTGAGAGAGATGTTTCAGCACCAACTGTGTCCTGTACTGTAAAGTATGTGTGTGTGTGTGTGTGTGTGTGTGTTTTCACATCCATAACTCCGTAGCTCATTTACACAAAGATCCACCATCAGTTGACTACCTCATGGAAAAAAAAAACCCAGCTGAACTGCCATATCATCAATTAAGTCTATGCTGAGTCTCCGTCCCCGAACACACAGGCGGTAATAATATACATTAAGAACGGCCTGTCTGGGATGAGTGCATTAGCATCCCCCACCCCGGCTCGGTGGCATTAGCATTAGTTTAGTTTGGGAGGGCTCGGTTCCACGGAGCAGACCCTGCACCGAGCAGATAAGGACGGTACAGACAGCGCACAGCGAAAGGTCTGCTCAGTCCTCCCCCTCCACACATGCTAATATTCATCCCCCCCTTCTACACCATCCTCTACTTCCCTCCTCCCTCTCTCTTACAACCCGCTGACTCTAAAACATCCAACTGGCCCACGGAGAGGAGGTATTAAAAATATCTTTACAATTACAAGTAATATAAAACATGCACATGGGAGTACTTGCACATGCACTAACACTTTTTTTTTTTTTTTTTTTTTTTTATAAATGCATGTCCAAGTACAGCCAAACAACATTACTCTGCATAATGACTCTGAATCGATTGCAGAAATGGAGCTGCAGGAATCTGTCTTAATAGGGCATATTATTGTATTTGATAGCCTGTGAGTACACATATTTTTAAAGTGAGTGTGTCAGATCTTCATTAGGTTTGAGCCATTTTGGATATTTATTTGGATAATTACAGATCTGTTTTATAAATGTTATCGTACACCCTTGTCAGTTGTAGAGTTATGGGCTATGTAACAATGCTTTATTAAAAAGGGCGACCTCGATTGGTTAGTGTGTGTTGCCTGAGTTATCATCATATCTGTGTACATGTTAAACTCTCAATGCATTCATACAGGTTATACTGTAAATACAAAATGTGCACATACACAGAGTACAGAAAACCTTCATAAAAGTATCAAGTTCTTGTGGCAATATTCACTCATTTCAACTTAAGTATGATTCATTCTGAATATGTAAAGACAATGTGTAAAGTTAAGGAACCGAAGCACTTGCTTATGGTTCAACTAAAAGATATGGTAATAGCTGAATAATGGAAAAAAAAGTTAAGATGGGGTTTAGCAAAGAGTGTCTCAAAGTCAAACCTTCCTGATTATTACACCCTACATTTGAACTGTGCCGCATGATTTTCACACCACTTTCTTCATTTGCAATAAATGATGCAAAGGAATGTAAATGGTTATTCAGGGAGTATTTTCCATATAAGGGGACAAATGAAGTCAAGAGTTGGTTCATGCAGGACATGGAAGTCATCACAGCTATTATTTAATTTATTTTTTTTTCTTTATTTGTTCTGGCAATACTCAAATACTTAAATACTTACTCAAATATCTGTCTCAACACTTGTATTCAACATAGATTCTAACTCAAGACTCCAAAACAAAATCGATAATCTTTTACTGGGTACAAATGTCAGTAAGGCATGTTACAATGCAGAGATTGAGTCATATATGTGGGTGTCACAATATACGGGAGACTCCTGGAACAATGGAAATCAGACATTTTCATATATATATATATATATATATATATATGGATGCCCTGGACACCATGTAAAAAGTCCACATTCATGCAAAAGATGAGATGAGACAAGCATTTAATTTTCATTCTTCTAACCAGAGTATATCATAGCATTGCAGAGCTCTCCTACAGAGTTAGCATGCTAACTGACTAGCGCCCAGTCATCAGTCAGTTAGTGTGCCTTTTACACATAGTCCATTGGAGTACTGGTTCAAGAACGGTTTAAGAACCCTAACAATTTAAATAACACTGAGTGGGCACCGGTATCAGATAAAACCCAACCAATACCCTCAACTAAACATGATTGTGATTGTCTGTAAATTAACTAAATCATCATCATCAATAATCCTGATTCAGTAAATAACCTGTTGGTGTGTTCTCAATAACCTGCATTATGAATAAGTCTAACTGCTTTTAGTCTGTTCAAATTTAACTCCCTCCTACGGTGATCTTGCTACACCGACAATGTCACTCACACAGCTGCTTCTGACGCTTCCCACCCAAGACTCCACCTTTCCGATTCAGAAACCCATCATGGCTCAAGGGTCAATCTAAAATTCACGTTTTGCTTTCAGCATTGCGTTCCTTGTTTTAGCTCAGCATCTTAATGTGAAGCCTTTAGCACCAATCAAAACTGTATTTCCATTTGTTGCAATAAGCGGTTTGATCTCTGACGAGAGTATTTCTGACTGACGCCTAGTTAAAACGTGATAGACTTTTTGTACACGTGAAATTCACACAATGGAGAGTGCAAACGTTTCAAATAGTTCCTGTAAAACTTTTTTCATATATATCAGAATTACACCTTTTAACCAGCTCTTTGACTGTCTGACAGGTGTTTCTGACTATTTGACTGACATAAAATACGGTTCTCTTACCCATCTGTCTTTGCTGCACACGTGTTCGACTCAGAGAGCGGCACTGTTCAAAGAGTCTCTGTTTCTCTGTTGGTTCATGCCTGTCAGGGACGACTCCGTGGGTGATCCACTGCCCCCCTGCTGAGCCTGAACGTGCCTTTAACATTTTATATTTGAACATATACACTGTGTGATAATAACCTGGGGAAATTCATGTTTGCTTGTAAAGCTTTAATGTTTGAAAATGAACAAAAGAAAAAACAAATTGTTTTCACTGTTTCTATTTTAGTTTTATTGCACGGTGTGTCAAAGTACTACCACAATAATTCATCAATAACAGCTTCTTGTTAAAATATAATTGTTGCTTGTGTCGCATTTATCTACTCCATGTAATACTTGCCCTGGACATTTTTTAGTAGTAGATGGGGCTCATTTGAAACTTGGAGACACAGCAGAGAGTTAAAGTGCCCCGACAGATATTATTTAGAATATAATTAGACAGCAGTGAGGGGGAAGCCATTTAAAATCTCCATTTTCCTTGTGTGAATATGAACTCTATTAAATGTGCTTTTTTTTTGTCCTCATTTGACACAGCATAAGCAAAACCCCTTTATCTTTATCTCAATAGAATAGCATTGTTTTTTTGCTGTCTTTTGCTTGAGTTTCTGTGCAGATTTTGTTTTGTTTTGTCTTGATTTCTTGAAGTCCCGTTTACACAACAACGCTCAGGGGTGAAAAATGCTAAAACATTTTATCAGACATCCATATCGTTTAGACATCAATGACATTTTGGGGGGGTTGAAAACGCAAAAACGTGAAACCACCTTCCAGAGTGGGAATCTTAATGTCATAGAGAAATCACGGTTTGTCCTGTCCCTTCCTCGAGTTTCCCAGAGTTGCAGCACAACTTTACATGAGAGAGGAAAACAAATTTGATTGGCTGTTATCGAGTGGGTGGGATGTTCAAATTTTGGGACGGGACACTGGATGTTTGGTTTGGAATCTGATTGGATGTTGTGCAGCTCCGTGGCTCGGTGTGCAAGTGTGTCTAAAAGATAGATCCTGATATCATTGGCTGAAATATACTGTACAAGGTGACGCACAACTCGTTTGCCTGCATTATTCTACATGAAAAAAAAAAAAACACTTTCAACACGGATTTAGTCAAAAGTAGAATTTTGCAAAATGTTTAGACCACATCGTCACATAAATGAATAATTACTTTGATTTTTAAAGCCATAGTGGGATGAAATTCGCTTTTCATT
>JANJYP010070271.1:0-12180 GCA_024605115.1 Rastrelliger brachysoma
TATTAAATGTTCACCAGGTTATCAGTTAACGCACCAGATATTTGACTGGCTGTTATTCTAATTATAGATACTGCCTTTTGTAATCATTAAACCATAGCGAGTGAGTGATGAGTTTCAAAATTTCAACATAAGAATGAAAGCATCATTTATAAAGAAGGAAATAGAAAGTGTTAGTGCTGCAGAGATGTAGAGGCCTTCATGATATTGTCTCATGTAATTTGAATACACTTGCACCTTAATACAATAAAGACACTGACCTGTCATATGAAGAGAGTAGACTGAGCTCCAGTGAAAGGATTAGAATTGAAATTTAACACTAGCCAGAGATGAGAGAATGTGAATTGTATTAAACAAATGTAATCTGTGTCTTCAATTGAGCAAATGATAAACTACAGTCTGGTGTTATTTGGTGATATCTGGAATAAAAATAAGTCCAGTCCACGTATTAGGAAATGTAAGAAATATTCATTTTATTACAGTGGCATAAAAAATAAAAAGACATGAATGTGTGTCAAGGTGGAGCACACAGAAATACTATATACATTTCATTGTAGCAGTGAGAATGCTGCATTAGACCGTATCCACCACCGTTTCTACAGCAGAATAAACTGATGCAAGATTTCAGAGCAGTCAGTCTGGATGAGAACATTAAATCTCCTCTATACAGGATGGTTCTCAGTGATCTCGACACTTGGCCACAGATGGTTTCGGTTCAGTTTGTTCCAGTCAGCCTTATGAAACGAGTTGAAATCTCTCTGAGGGATCATTAGCCTGCGGTTCAGCGCTGTGAGAGGGATGAAAGCCGCCCGTTCTAAAAGTCCTGTCTGATGTTCTCCTTGTTCTCGTCCCCCTGCTGTTGTTTGAGCTGAGCAACTTCGTTCTCCAGCTGAACGATGGCCCTCTCGATCTCGTAGTTCTTGCTCACCAGAGACACCCAGCTGTGCGGGGACAGTTGCAGATGTTAAGAGAGATGAAAACTTGACCTACATAGTCTGTACTTACAGTGATATAAATACATAAGATCTTCAAACGGCGTACTTTGACTCCAGCTCTCGCAGTTTGGCCCCTCCTGCTAACTGATCGTTCTTACGCTGCCAGTTTAAATCCTGAATTTGCTTCCTGTGTGCCAAAAAAAAGGTAAAAAAAAACACGACATAAAAAAAACGCCACATGAACTTAGGCTTCAAAACACTTCCATACAGCTCAAAATGTTCCTTTGATCACTCACCTGAATTTCTGAAGCTCCTTTTGAGCCATCTCAATCATGAAGGCCAAGTTACTGAAAGAAGAAGACGGGACAACACGTTAGCAGCTTTTTAGCAAGACTGATGATAACGAGCAACTGTCTGTGACAAGAAGGCCGCGGTCCCATACTCGTTGTAGACTTTCCACGCGTTGGTACCGTACTGCGACATGAGCTCCAGGTTCTCGATACGGACCGCCTGGTGCTCCAGCTGGGCCATTGAGTTGTTCACACACTCCTGCCATGCCGTGATGTCATTCTTCTGTCCTGCGGAGGGCGCCGGCAGCTCATATCTCCACAACAAAAAACAAACAAAAAAAAAAACCTAAAAACTCCCCTTTTAATACAAGTTGTAATGATAAATTGAGTAAATGGAAATAACTACTATTTTCATTCGTTTTATTATCACAATTACAAAGATTCAATGGTAGCTGCGTATGCGATTCAAGTATCAATATGGGTTCCTGCAGTGTGCCGGGCTCACCTCTTCATGCTCAGCAGATCCATGGGTTGCCGAGCCGCCAGCCGCTCAAATTCATTCCTCATGATTTCCGTCTGAAGGGAGACATAAGAAATAAGAAACGCTTATTATTTCTGTCACGCTGGTGAAAGCAGTGGAGAAGGTCCCGTTCAGAGATCTCAGAGGTTCATTACCTCAAAAGCAGAGAAGTCAGGTGTGATCAGGTAGCTCAGGTAGTTCTTGGTTGGTCTGTATCTTCTGGTTTCCTCCTCCACCAAAGCTGCAGCCTAGACGATAAAAAAAAAAAAAATTGAATGTTTTTTTTTTTTTTTTACACATGTGCCAAGGAGGACTGAGAATCTGCGTAAAAGAACACATCAGCTAATTTAACTCTTGATGTTCTCCTCTGGCTCAAGGAAAGAGAAACTAACTTTCTGAGCACACACCAGTTCATTCTAACACATGACTTACGACCACAAAACGCCAGTTTCTGCCATGTAGAAATATTCCATTGTGACAGAGCTTATTGGCTGAAGCTAAACAAACCCCCCCCCCCAACTATTACGAGCACGCTAATAACTTGTACTTGATTTATATATAATTTTAGGCTAACACCACAGATGCATGATGATACATGTAATGTGCTAGAAAAGTCAATATGTTGAAAAGAAAAAGTTTTAAGCACATTTTTCATAATTCTGTATCTCCCACAACTCACAGTAAAAACAGAGGAAATTGGATTAGTGGATTATTTTTCCATGAGTGCAATCTGGTCTAAGTAGTCTGTAGTGTGTGTGTGTGTGTGTGTGTGTGTATTTGCTGGCTATAAACTGACACTGACGTAATGTGCACAATAACCGACTGATTAGTATTGTATGTGTACTTGTGGAAAACATTTAGGTAACAATGCATGTTCATGTATGCCTACTGGCACAATGTCAATATTTTTAATTTCACCCACAACTTCAGCCATCTCTGCCTGTCCTGTCAAACATAACTACAACTTAGTAATAAGAAATTCTGAGAGTATTCCCTGTTAGTCAGGCTGCATTTACAAAACCAGGTGCTATAAACTGACAAATCTATTTAAAAAAAAACACACACACACACACACCTTAATTACAAGTTACACCTGTGTGCTACAAACTGATGTATGCTAACAACATTAGCAATAAGAACCTTTCTAAACTGTGAGCCTTCACTTCATTATGCATTACACTGTGTTAATAGATTTGCCTTAAAATGACAATGTGCCAATGCAAGAACATGACAAACGTTGTAACACACTGATTTGTACTGTACATCACTTCTGTTTTATTGTATTATCGTTACATTATTACTGTCTTGTGCATTATATAGCGCACTTATTAAAACAGGTTCAAGTCTAATCTGACCAATGCCGCTATTAGGCAAACATGTGACTTTTCTCAATTTATTAATTTAATCTCCTTACATGAATAAACTTGTTAAAATGTTATTCAAATGTTACAGTGAGCCTTTGCCATCTGGCTGTAAAATAGCATGCTAACTAAGGCTAACACGCTGCGGCTAGCAAATGAAGGCAGTTTTACTCACCGCTTCTCTGACACCTGCTGCATCGTACCCTTGGTCAAAATACGGCAAAGCATCGACAAACACTTCACCAGCTACTGAAGCCGTCCCAGCCATTTATAATCAGTTTGTTTAATTGTGTTTAATTCACTTGTAGCTCTACCGACTGACACACTTCAGCAGCTAACGATGCTAGCCTTCTTCTTCTTCTATGGCGTTTTACGGCAGCTGATATCTAACTTTGTTGCATTGCTGCCACCTACAGGCTCATTCCATTATTGCATTAAATTCTTTTTATGAGTTCAGTGTCTTTCAAATATTTTAAAAACCAACACTTTCCCCTCCCATTAGATCTAATTTCTAAAATATTCCCAACAGCCATTTCTTCCATAACCAATTTTCTTAATTCTGTAAAAAGTTCTTGTCTTTCTGCACTGTATTTATTACAGTCAATAAGAACATGCTGCACCGTCCCTGGCTGTTTAGACTCTTTGCATAATCCACTCTGGTGCTTTCCTTAAAGAAAAAGAGTATTATTAAGGTGAGTGTGACCAACTCTCAACCTAGAAATAGTGACTTCATCCTTACTTTTCCACCCTCTTCTTTTGCAAAATACTGATTCAGTCAGTCTATTAGTTAATGAGAATAGATGTCTCCCCTTAATCTCCTGCTCGATACTAGTCTTTCTTCTTCTTCTTTAGATTAGGCATGCATTATGCCCTCTACTGTTTGTTATCGGTGCTTCTTTTCACAGTTATATGAATTTTATGATAGCATGTACTCAAGAAGTTTCTTCATTTTGTACAGCAGCTCCCATATCTCCAAATAAAACATTTAACACCTCCTGAGTTCTGTGACTTATTGTGCTATTGCGTCTTCCTCTATGTCTATTATATCTACTAGTTGATATGGTGTCATTGTATGAAGACATGAGTAAGGATGAATTCATATTAACTTATGATGACTCATGATGAATTCATGCATGAGTCATGCTGAACTCATAAGTGAATCATGCCTGAATTAATGCATGACAACTACATGATTCATGTCCCCTTATTATAAAGTGTTTTTTTTTAATCTGGGCTACTTGTATTATATGAAGGCAAGCTTGTGAAATACTGTAGTTTGTGATTTTTTTTACATTATTGATTATGAAATTGATTATGTAAAATGAGCTGCAAATGTTGTAAAGAGTAGCCACATTAGTGCATTTCCTTATTTTTTGTTAAACTTCCTCTTCGTGTGTGCTCTAGGAAACAATGGGCAGGAACCCACTGACATACTTCTTCGAGGATTCATGTAACACTTCTAGAAGTATAGCCTCTGCCAAAGCTACAGCACTGTGGCACCATTTAGGACAAAGCCAATATTCACTCGAATCTGTTCCAAGCTCTCATGCCATTTTTAAATAAATAACCATGCTGTAATTTCATAGCAGATGATGTAACGACTCGCTGAAATTAAGCCCAGGTGCAAGACAACTGTGCTAATTACACACACACATCTCCCCTTTATTTTCTTTCTCTTTCTCTCCCTCTCATGATAGCTATCAGGATGCAACATTTCACAACATCAACACATTCATATTATGACATTCTTAACCCAATTTGAAATTTATTCAGATTCAGCAGACCATATAATAAATACAATGGTCTACTACCAAAATAGGCTATGCAAGATTTGCAATGTGATTATAACAATGCTGAAAAACACCTTGTCATTACAGTAATGCAAATATTTTATCAAATCAGCATTAACATGTTTGAATTGCACACATGTACACGTTACTGTGTGTGTTAATATTGAAAGTGTCGACTGTATTGTCATATCATATTTTTTACGGCAGCATCTTAACCATTCTTCATCTTTCATGTTTATTATTGTTAAATTACTGAGCTAATAGTTGATAACTCTCCACCTGTGTTTTCTGCACACTAAATGACTCTTGATGGTTGTATGAATGTGTGGTGAGCAGGTTGGTACCCTGTGTAGAAGCCCTTCTCATCAGTGTATGAATGTGTGTGGATGGGTGAATGTGACATGTACAGTAGTGTAAAAGTGCTTTGAGTGGTCTGCATATAGTTGTGTTTTCTGCACACTAAATGACTCTTGATGGTTGTATGAATGTGTGGTGAGCAGGTTGGTACCCTGTGTAGAAGCCCTTCTCATCAGTGTATGAATGTGTGTGGATGGGTGAATGTGACATGTACAGTAGTGTAAAAGTGCTTTGAGTGGTCTGCATATAGTTGTGTTTCCCTTCTTTTATATATGTGTGTTTGCATTTGTTCTAACAGGAAAAATAGCAACATAGTGTCAATAGTTTTATTGTAGTTTTACATGAACCAGACTTCATAGGTTTTGTTATCTTCATTGTGCCACCTGGCTTGAGAAACCCATTCTCAAGCATTTACTTTTAGTCATTATTTAGGTTGCACATATATATTATGAATGCCTTAGGCAGAATTCAATTTGGCCACTTTAATCTAGATTAACTCCAAGATTGCAGTGAGATTAATCTAGATTAAAAAAATTAATCTATGCCCACCACTACAATATAGACACACTTCTACAGTAGGCCTACCCATCATACATTTGGACACATCTTTCCATTCACTTTTAGAGAATATGTCCATGACTCCCACTGTAGATGTATGTTGTTCCAGATCAAGAATTCATGAGGAAAAACTAGTTTACAAATGAGAGCCACAGTATCTGTTTATGGAAGTATAATCATTTGAGAGGGAGTGTAATGATATTGCTGTTGCGTAGCAACAGAAGATTTAGGAATAAAATTTCAGATTCAGTTAAAACATCTGAGAAACTTCTTGAGCTAATTTATTCTTAATGTGTAGTTCAAAGATATAAAATTGAGAAAATCAATCTTGTCATCTTTAAAGCAATCCATAATTTCTTCACATTTCTTCTTCATGTTTTACTCACATCATGTTTACCAATAACAGTCACAAGGTATGCTCCAGGTGGGGAACAGATTGTAACACAACAAATAAAAGAAAAACCAAACATAAATGCAATAAAACTAACTAAAATAAATTGAATAAGTAAACTAAATAGTTTCAAATCAAATTAATTACACAGTGCTGTCGTTTTTTGCGGGCCCTGCATGTGAAGCTCACTGAGTGTGCTGAGTGGGCACAGGCATAAAGAGGGCAAATTATATTTCAGGAACATATGTGACTCATCCAGTTGGGCTCCACCTAAAATCCAGGCAGAACCCACTTGATGCCCATAAGGCAAACACAGGTGGGGCCACCATAGAAACTGCAGAGGAACCCACGTGGGACCAATAGGGTATAGCCCAAATGTAAACCTTATGGGGTCCACAGATACATGCTGGCTTGGATCTTGTACTCATAAAAGGATCTGTTCCCTTTTCCTAATATATAATTCACATGCCAAGAAGACTAAAGGTTATCCAATCAATCAATTAATCAATCAATCAATCGTAAAGCTAGTGGTAGTTATACATTTTAACAGCTTTTTCATAAATTGAAAATGTGTTGTTTGATATAGATAGTCGTGAGCAGTAGTATAGATTTGCTCACAGATGCGTTTTCTTCGGTCAACCGGTCAACAAACAGACAAACAACGTCCACGTCTGACGTCACGGCGTATTATACGTACTCCTGGTTCGAGAAGTTACGCAGAACGTGCAGCGGTTCAAAGAGGAAGGAAGATGGCGGATAACAAAAGCGATGAGGATATGGATCCGTCTGCTAATACGGACTCAGTGCCTTCAGCGCAAGAAAGCGAACAGCCAGAGGCGAAAGACGAAAATGCAGTAATAATAACAGAAACTAATTCAAAAGGTGGTGAAGAAACGGAGACCCGCGATAATGCTAACGAGGCACCGACACCCACTAGCGACGGAGGGGACGCTAACGGCAGCGGAGTGGACGTTAGCAGCGGCGCGGCTGCCGGAGCGGGAGGTGAAGCCGATGGTAGCAACACAGTGAGCCCGACTGGGACCAGCAGCACCAGCACCGAGCCGGCGGCAGCTGAAACTGTAGCTGCCGGGGAGGCTCCTGCTGGCGGGCTCACCACTGAGATGTCCCCCCCTCCTAACGTTACGGCTCCGGCGGCCACACCGGTGTCCACTCCCGTTAATTTGCTGGATACGTGCGCAGTGTGTAAACAAAGTCTTCAGAGCCGAGAATGTGAACCAAAACTTCTGCCTTGTCTGCACTCTTTCTGCCTAAAATGCATCCCGCAGCCAGATAGACAGATAAGCGTACAGGTGCCTGGACTACACGGGCAAGCTGACACACACATAGGTGAGTTTTGATGTGTTTTAAGCTGTCTCTATAAGCTGATGGCAGATGCACTGATAGCCGCTCGAGTTCGGCTGCATCAGCTGATGGTGGTTAAGGTGGACTTCTTATAATTTACGTGGGGATTAAGGTAAATAAGAGGCAAGGGTCTGATCTGAAGTTCAAAGACTTAAGGCCTCATTTACATCAAATTCGGCAATGTGAGAAAAACGCCAGTTCTCCCATTCATTTGAACGGAGGAAGTGCGTTTGGGTTGTGGGAGTGAGGACCGCATGGGGTGCAGCCCAAAAAAAGAAAGGGGAAAAAACCCCCGCAGCGGCCATCCGACAAGAAGTTGAACCGCAATCAACTTTTACAGGATTGCTGCAGCTGTCAATCACTCAACATCCAAGATGCCCATTGGGGGAAGAAGATTGTTTACTTGTTGACTTCTTGCTGGCCTCCCAATTCGTTATAAAATAAGCTGGAGAAGATGATCAGGCAGTGAAAAGAGAGGGGAGAGCCGGTTATGTTAACAAAGCAGTGTATCAGATGAATACAACCTTATTTTCTAGAACAGGGGTTTAGCTCTAAAGCACAAACACATTTAACACGCCCACACCTCACATCAGGATTACCCTGCTGGAAGGTGCCACATTGCCTGATTTGATGTAAATGCAGCCATGTAGATTGATGAATTTCTGACCAGCTGTTGCATTGCGCAGGAGAAGGCGCCAGCATTTGGGGCTGAAACCAGTCTGTAGTCTAAGAGTTAATTAATCATCTACAAAATATCATCCAAAATTGAGTTATTAGTGGAGAGGGGAGGGGGTGCAGTTGTTAAATATTAGATGCTGAGAGGCTGAAACCATTTGCAACAGTCCCCTATTATGTTTTATTGCAGCTGCCACGATCAATTGCAAGGCGATATTGATTACAAGTTTTTAATCTAAGGGCTTGCTGAAAACCAGTCTCTAACAGGGTTAAGCTATATATTTTCTGCATTCCCTTCAGAAAACTAATTATATTTTTTGTAACAAGTTTATGTATTTTTAGTAGATGACAAACTAGATGGGCAGACTGATAATGGAGCACTGCATAATCAGTAGCAGCTATGAACAGAGGGCCATATTCTAATGAGGACTGCAGTAATAAATAATTATTAATAATGAATAATTATTAATATTTGCTAATAATGTGCAAAAAATATTCACGCTGCAGTCCCTGAGCTCTTAATGCCATACATGCTATCTTAATAACGTGTCAAAAACAGATATCGCCGTTTATTCTGCTAATAAAGCGAATGAAGCGATGTAGTTGGAAAAAGACACAGTTGTAATTATGGTTTGCATTATTATGACTTATATCTCATAAATACAAGTGAAGAACTCATGAGATGAAGATCTTATTATGAGATAGTTATCTGTTATTTATGAGATCCTGATCTTGTAATTATGAGAAAAGGTTATGGTGGTTATCCGTCATCTCAGTTTGAGAGAGCAGAGGGGGTGAGAGTGCTGCACGATTTAATCTGCTTTTATCTCCTCCCTGGTCTGAGACCAGGAGATGTCACTGGGTAATGTGGTGGTATTAGTATTATTAGTATATCATGATTGCACAGGTATCTTAAAGTCCCTTTGACTCATTTATTTTGATTGGTAACAGTGTTGCATTATGAGGCCCTTATCTTGATTATGAGATCTTGTAATTATGACACATTTGAAGTGTGATGTCCTTATTTACAAAGCAGATTTAAAAACAGTTTTAATAATTTATGGTCCCATGCGACTGCATACATGAGCATGTCATGTCAACATGTTCTCTTGAGGAGAGCGCATGATGTCAATACACCTCTGGAAATTTGAGTGGTAGATGCCTGACAAAAGCTCAGACAGTCAACAACAGTTCAGCTGATGTACTAAAAGCTTCTTTATATGCAAGAGCAGAATTAAGCTGCAGCAAAACTATGGTTTCATCATGTTTCCCACTTCCTCTCAGTAAAGACAGACCAGGTTGAAAAGACACATTCACCATCTCTGTAGTTTACAACCAATTATCTTCACATGGCCTCACCTCTGCATGTGGACTTGAGGAAATTAAACCTTAGCTTTTTGGTGCCCTCAGTCCACACTTGGCAAAATGACTTACTGATGTCATAATGACAGGTGTCCGGACTCATTTCACGCTCTCGCTCGTCAAGAATAATTTCGTTTTAGTTGTGAACAGAGCTGCAATGATTAGTCAATAGGGTTGCAAAGGGCGGAAACTTTCCAATAAATTAACGGTAAATTTCCTTAAACTTTCCATGGGAAATTAAGCTGGGGAATTTTGGAAATTTTGAAAAAATAGCTTTCATTTAGCACCTAACTTAACAGCTAGCTATCTACTGTATTAATACATTTTTATTTAAAATTTTTCAGGTTAAACATTAATAAATATATTTACCCCATGATATTATCAAAACTTACTTGACTTACTTACTTACTTCAATAACCTTGTGCGTTGAGCTCAAAAGTGTGGCCTCCAGGCTTCAAGAAATGTGCATGTGCATGTGATGGAGGAATGCACAGTTCATGTATGGGGGTGTGGCCTCAGTAGCCCTGCAGTAAGCAGTGTGCTGTGTGCATGTGATTGAGGAGTGTACTTGCGTTAAATCTGGTTGTTTTAGCCAAGACTACCGTATGTTATATATTTCCCCCAACTATATTTAAGTTCCCTGTTAAGGGCCAATCTTCAATTTTGTAAATTTCTTGTTTATTCCCGTTAATTCCCATGGAAAGTTTCTGACTTTGAAAATTCCCGGAATTGTGCAACCCTATTAGTCAACCAATTGATCCACTGATAGACCGAAATTATCAAATAATAGCGTTGATGCTGAATATTTGCTACTTCCATCTTCTTAAATATGAGCGCTTTATGCTTTTCTGTGTTAGTAAACTGAGCAGCATTAATTTGTGGACTACACTGAGCATGTGTAAACATTAACTTGGGCTGTTGGAAATTATAACAGCTATTTACTTACTGACATGTTATAGTAAGAGAACCAAGTTAATTGATTAATTGAAAAAGTAATTGGCAGGTTGACTGATAATGGCAATAATAATTTGCCTAATTGTGAAGCACAAAATGTAACCACAGAATCCGCGTAAAACTAACCTGAGTACTGTGCATACAGAGTTAAGTGTCGCGTTTCAAGCTGAACGAAGGGACTCTTAAGTGTCTCATGGTTACAGTATCTGCCACCCAGCGTGATTATAATTGTATTAGTCTCAGCCTCAGTGGAGAGTCTTAATATCATGTGGTCCAAATGCTGTTTTCAAGAATTACATTAGTATTGGTTTCAGGACTGATTCAGTATCACATGCTCTGATTTTTCTTTTTTCTTTTTTTTCTCTAACCAAACTGCCTCTCACCATGAAAGATTGCTTCTGTGGTAAACTGTAAAATCTTCTATTTACCTTTTTGTAGATGATGTGGTTAGTTGGATCTGTCTCAGTCCTACAGTTTGAAAGTGAAATGATTATTTGGCCACAGTTGCTCTTCTGCTTGTTGTTAACCCAAGCTGAAGTTTTAGATGGTGTAGCCTTTAAAGTCTCCCTGTTGGTCAACGCTATAAAAGTTTGCATCCTTCCACATTAAGGTAGTCAGTTTGTAAAAGCATTAACATCTCAGAAAATTATTAATTGACTAGTTTTACTCCAACAGTTAACCGCTTCAATCTAAAGGATTACAAATTATGTCATTCCAACCTAGGTCATGCTACTTGGCCAGGCTACTGATTGATAGTATTAAACCATGTGCTTTCACCTGGTCAGAGAGAAGCGGGCCAGTAATAAGTTATCAGAATCTCTACTATCGTTAAAGCTTTTAGATGATAGATAAGCAGTTAAAGTTTATTTCTGAGGTCATGCACATAAAAGCAAGGTGAGTTCATAAACAACTTCATTACGTCCCGCTGGAACTGACCAATTATTCATCCTCGCCGTCTGCAAATGGAGGTCTTGAATCCAAAAGCACCAATCAGATCTGTCCAAAACACCTGACAGGAAACTAATAGCAGCCTGTTCTCGGTTTCTTTTAGTACTGTAAAAAAATAAAATATGCATACTTGTTAAATTCTACTTGATAATTATTTTTTCCCCATAGCATTACTTATTGCTTAGTTAAGAGAATACTCTGCAAATGTGGTCCAATAATTACCATTCTCTGTTAAATTCTAATTAAGATTTGACAGGGTTAATCAAATCCAGTTCTCTCAATCTACTCTGGGGTTTCTACATTTTTGCATTAAAGTAAAAATGAACACTCACACCAAGCAATCTTGAGATGTCACGATAGCTGTCCTCTGAACTCTAACCCAAGATAACTGCTATCACCTGAGCGTTCTGTGTTTCTTTATTTCAGACAAGTTTAGTCTCATCTTGGTGCTAATTTTAGGGTCTGATGGCAGCCTTCACTGGTCTGCTACTACCAGTGGTACCTATTACTTAACATTAACATAGTCATTACACAATGACAGCACCGTAGTTTGATGACCATGTTAATGTTTGTCTGTTATTGGGGTTAAATATGTTATTAAAGTCTAAAGTCCCCTCCATATTGACCCAGATAAACAAACAATAAGGTTTTAATTCAGTGCGTTCATGTTGCTCTGATTG
>JANJYP010070274.1:0-10913 GCA_024605115.1 Rastrelliger brachysoma
GGAACGTTAGCCTCAGAGCCTGGAGGCGGATACGGGGGTGGTGGTGGTGGTACAGTACTGTATAGGGCTTTGAATCGCTGTATAAATAGCAGCACCCAGTGACAACACAGCGCAGAGGTGAGCAATATGATAGCAGACAGGCAGAACAGCTCAGACATTATGAGGAGGTTAATTGCATTAGATATACAGTATGTTGCAATAAGAAGAGCTAAGTTAAATGTTCATTTTCTCCCCATAAAAATAGATAAAGAAAAAAAAAACATAACCTTACTGTAGAGCAAATGCAACTCTTCAGTCCAACAGGTTGGTAGTGAGCTAAGCAAATTAATTAACCTGTTGATGCAATTAACAATATACATGCATCAATATTTTCAAATGTCACCAACCTAAAAAGAAACCAAAGCNTATGCGTCAATATTTTCAAATGTCACCAACCTAAAAAGAAACCAAAGCCAGAAATGTAGACAGAATATGATCCTTTGGCAGTCAAGTGGCTGTCTTCCAAGGTGCAGTCTATTTTAGTAGGAAATTTCATCTTTTTGTTATTATCCCTCCACAGCAGCTCAGCACGGAAACACTGGGCAAAAACACAAAAAGGAAAAAAAAAAAGGAAAAGTCTTGCTTGAGATGATACTCCTTTGAATGGATGAACTCATACTGCTAAAGCCTCATTTTAACTTCAGATAAATCTTGGAATGTGCTTTTTTTTTGCACAGAACAAGGAATGTGCATTTTGCCCTTCATCACTTACACAGAAAGCATGTCAGGAAGGGATCTACTGAAGGCTGGTGTGTCTTTAGTAAGTGGAAAGAATTACTACAGCAAGTAAAACCTGTTTCATTGTTCTGATGGACACCTGAATACTGGCTTAAGACAGACCTGTTCTTTAAATCAGGGATGTTAACACAGCTGAATGAAAGCAGAAGTCTCTGCTATAAGTAGAGTGGCATACACCCAAGCTGTCTTTGTAAAATCAGAAATAGGCAGAACTTATTTAAATGATTCAGTTCACTTCATGAACCCCCTCCCCCCTCATGTGTTCAGTCATGTAATGATTCTCCAAACCGCAGAAGCTCCTTACTTGCTCACGTTTTTCAGAAAGTCACCTTTACTGCCTGCGAAGCTAGCACACCTGTTTGTAATTGACTCTGATTAAGGGGAGTAATGTTTTGCACCTGTGCCGCTCGGCGACGTTCAGTCATCGGGCCAATCAGGAGCAAAAGTTGTAAAAGTCAGCCTATGAGGGACAAGGCTTGTAAAAGTCGATTAGACATGAAAGAGGAGCTGGGATTGATCCTGGCCCTTCAGGGGAGGATTTCGGTTGAAAGTCTCTCAGCACAGAACAGCTTGGATTTATTCCAGCGGTGAAAAAGATCCGCGAGATGGGACAGATAAGTGTTTTGTCAGATGGATGTTGCTGAAAACACGATACTCAGCTGATATAATATTTCATATGAGATAGTTCATGTTTATTTCTTTCTTTCTCTGCAAGTAACTTTGAAATACTCGAGGCTGCAGCATCTGTTCTCTTTTCTTTTATTGTCACTTTTGAGTGTGTGTGTGTGTGTGTGTGTGTGTGTGTGTGTGTGTGTGTTCCATGAGGGATAAGCAGGGCTGAAGAAATAACAACTCTGTGACAAGACACAGTTTGACTCATTTAAGTAGCTCTGTGGGTATTATAGTATTACACACACAGGGTGCAAATTCCTTATCATACTTCAATAGATTTTCAGATGAAAAAGGGACTCTCTCACACACACACACACACACACACACACACACACACACACACACACACACTAGTAGATACAGGAAAAACTAACCGTGTAGAGTTCTGCCTCTTTCTTCCCCTCCTTACACTTTTCTCCTCTTTCCTCCTCTCATTCCTTCTCCCTCGTTCCCCATCTTCCTCCCATGGGACAGGTTCAGGGTAAGGGCAGCTGAGAGAGAGAGCGAGAGGATGGAGAGATGGAGGATGTGAAGGTATGGAAAGAGATGTAGCAGGAGCAGCAGCAGAAGCAGCTGTCCACTAATGAGGTGCCTGGTTCCCACTGCAAACCACAACCGACAGATATAGCCAGAGGACGGCAGCGCTGTGTGTGTATGTATGTGTGTTTGCATTGATGTGTGTATAGCGACATGGATGGATATGTCAATAGACAGACAGAGCAAAATGTAGCAATAAGATGGTCAGATTTTATGAATTAAAAAGGGACACATGCTCCTATCTAAGTACTTCTGCGCAAATCATGTTGTGTGTGTGCAAGTTTTTCCAGACTTTGGAATCAGTACTCAAGTTCACTTACTACCATACAACCACATCTCACTTCATCAGCAGACAGGGGTTGCCACTCAGGCTGGTTATTGGTACTCTATACTTTTCAGGTATCGATTAAACAACAGTACCTGCAATTGGTTCTTTTTGTACCTGGATCAAGACAAATGACACGGGGTGACAATTACGTAACAGATTTCTTTCTTTTCACATGATTAATATTGAATAAATTTGGAAAACAGTATTGAATGAGATACTCAATTGGTATCGGTATTGTTTTAAGGGTACTGGTAGCATTACCGGTATCGAAAATTTTAAACAATACCCAACCATAGTTGCTACTGAATATACAAAATGAGACAAGCATAATAAACTAAAAGACATGCTTGAAGTTGGAAATATTAAAATTTTTATTTTGTAAGAAAATCCTGGATGGATAGCTTTGGAAGTTAAAGTGAAAATGTATTTAATTCAGGGCCTGCTAAGTGGCTTTTAGCTGCATGTCATTGACAGACTCACTGAAAAAAGTAAACTTTTGTGTAAAGTTGAGTTTGACTTATGGTAGCATTCTGATGTATGCATAAAATCATAAAACATGTCTAGCATTTATAAAGACTGAATATT
This sequence comes from Rastrelliger brachysoma, assembly GCA_024605115.1. Classification (NCBI taxonomy): domain Eukaryota; kingdom Metazoa; phylum Chordata; class Actinopteri; order Scombriformes; family Scombridae; genus Rastrelliger; species Rastrelliger brachysoma. Next base: position 2,900 of record JANJYP010070274.1, read on the forward strand.
TATGTGGATGTGTATTTATTTGCATTCAACCTGCCAGTGAGACGACACCAAATCTTAAAATTTCCCAGACAGACAGGAAAACGCTCACTACAGGCATACTGGGATAAAGTCCGCCGCATTGGTGGCCTGTGGATCATCAAAAAATCCATAAAGTTTTTTTACAGGACCTTACTTTCTCTTTACCAGCCTTCTTTGTGTGGCTGTCATTTGGAGTGTGCATGAGACTGGGCCGGTGCTAGACTCACAGGCCAATCCCCCCACCACCACCACCACCCCCACCTTACAGTTAAAGTTATGTGAAAGTGAAAACTGCTGTCATGAAAACCTATGAGTTGGTCCCTGAAGCATAACGCCAACGCTTTCAGTTCCTGGGAAATGAGGAGAAAAGAAAACTAATGTCAAATTTTCTCAAGACTTTTCAATTGTTGATGTTTTTTTCTGAAGTGACCTCTTTGAAGATCTTTGAGTTTATCATTTTGGAATTATCTAAGAATTGCATCCCAGAGTGTATTGCTCCACATTTGAATAAGCCTGAAGTTACTAAAGCAGCTTTACTAACGATTATTTCTTTTACATATGAATGCAATTTTGGAGATGCACACCACAGTGATGACAGGAGAAATTCTGGTGTACGCCAGAATGTAACTATGCCAGTGTCGGCATCATAAGTCCCGGTCCACTCCCTAATCTAGAGCAGAATTTCTTTGCCAGTAACCCCGGCCTGTAAAGCAGAGGGGGGTGTATTGAAATCATTATCTAACTAACAGTGAACAGATGCAGAGACAAAAGATAGAGGGGCAGAGTGCAGAGGCACTGTTCCTACATTCATGATTTCAGTTCTTATCATATTTTGGCAAAATTGTAGGCTAATAGAAGACGGCTTGAAACAAAACATTTGGACCACTTGACGTGTGTTTGAAGTAACTTGCCAGATGCCTCAACGGGCCTCCAAAGTCGAACCATGATTTGAAAGATACCTAGATAAGATTTGTTCTTCTTGTGTGTTCAAGAATTAAATAGATTAATTTTCCCAGGCCTGTTTCTGATCAGGGTTGAGGAAAAAATGTCTCAACGGAGACAGAAAATGTCGAAAAACTAAATTTAATTTCAAGTTTTTACACAATATTTTTAAAACTAGCCCAGTGAGGGAAAGGTCAGATTTTCCTGACTGCATAGCTACGAAGAAGTTATTTTTTTACTCCAAACAGTAGAAAAACGAAATCATAAGAAGATCATCTGCTCCTGTGTAAATAAAGAGAAGCACAGGAGCTGATTCAGCATATTTCTGCCTCGAAAAAGCAAAGAAAAAGACCCAGTAGGGAGGTGATGGAAGGCAGAGATGGTGAATGGGGCAGACTGAGTGAACAGAATAGAGTCCCAGAGTAATAGAGCGGTGTATCTCACAGCGTTAGGTGCATTCTTAAATTTACAGCATGTGGTCTCTTGCTTTAAACGCAGATATTAAAATCATTACCGCTGTGTGTTAGCATAAGCCTTTCTCCACCAGAGCCAAAGGGCTGTGTTTTATGGCTCTTTTATTTAGAAATCCACAGTGGTTTCTATGAGGCACAGTTTTCCCTCTCAGACTCCCGTTCTGACTGCGCTGCTCTTATCAAAGAAGGCCATTGTGTACTTATTATTGAGCCTATAATCCAGTTATCAATCCTGGCAGCAGGGAAAAAAAGTACATACAGTTAGTTCTGAAGGTCGACTCACAGGCAAATTGATTTGGAGACAATTGCATATGAAAAGACAGAAGATAAAGATAAAGTTTTGAGTGAAATGTCTCCTGTAAACATACTAGAGGAAGCAAAGTCATAGGCAGCAACTGTGTTACAATACAGATACATACACACGCCCAAGACACCTTGTCCTCACTTTCACAGCCTTGTAAAGATTATAAATAAAATGTGATGAATTTAAAAGCTTTTATTGGTGTGTGTGTGTGTGTGTGTGTGTGTGTGTGTGTGTGTGTGTGTGTGTGTGTGTGTTGGTGTGAGATGGCGGTCATCCGATATAAGCAGCAGCATAGCCTTGGGGAGAAAGCGGCTCCATGTATCTGGCATTCCACTGCAGGGTAAACACTGAGTCAATGCTATGTTTTATGTCAGTCCAAAAAAATTCATTACATCTTATCACACATTCAGGTTTTGAGGGTCAGAAGCAGAGCATAAACCCACACATGTACTCTATGTTTATTATTGTGCACTTACATATTATTACACTCCCACGTTTTCATAACTCGCGTATGGGGCAAAGGCCCAGGCTGAAATTCAGTGTTTATTAAATGGGCTGCTATGCAAGAGTCTGCATGGAAAACTCATTGCCGACATTCTTGGTGCATAAACAGAGGTAAGAACGCCAAGCAGAGAGAGAAGAAGCAAAAGTCGTTCAAATTTAAAGGCTTGTTTAATTCAAGTTCAATAAAAACAAATTTTTACCTGCAGCAGTACCTAGCCAGGTTTGGTTTTTATTTGCCTGGCTAGTTTCTACTGTTAATAGACCCTTTTTCAAAAGCTTTTCTGTCTGTTTCCCATAGTAACAAGGACTAGAAGCCTAAAACCCAAACATCATTTAGACCACGACCTGGCTGAACCTGACAGGTACAAGTCTTCCAAATTAAATGACAAATTTCATTGCTTGTTACTTCCCTCCTGAACAACACCTTTTAAACGTTTTCTGATCTAACACCCCTATCAGAAGGACCACATAATTTGTCACTGCCTTCAAATCACAATTAGAAAAAATAAATCTGACCTGACATGACTATAATTAAAGGTGCCCAACTGATTTATGTTTGCATTTGGTCTTACCAACCAAAACACAATGTGTGTTTCCTTGAGGCTAACAAAAGCCTGATGGATGCTTTTCTTTCCCCATAAAGCAGATGAAGTTTTATGCATTTTAAAACCTCCATTTCTAGTTGGGCAATCTTCATTGACATTGTTGGCACATTGCTATATTTCTTTTAGTGTTACCGCTAGCAACTTTCGAATGGAATGGTGTAAAACCAGAAGCAGGATGCGCAATACAAGCAAAATAAACAGGAAGCCACTCAAGAAAACATTGTGCTGTACCAATGTTAGCTGTATTGAAAAACTCACAGAATACCTTTTAAGGTTCGGTTAGCTTTAGACACAAAAACAAGATTGTGGTTTGGGTGATAAAAAAAACCCCCATCCAACCACCCTGACCTCACACCACTTTCTCCTATGCACCCTAACAGTAAGAGTCATAATTCATTCGATTGCTAGAGGATTTTATCACTTGATCGTAAACATAGGTTTATTATTTTTCAGGGGAATTTGCTGTTGTTTTTCTCTAGAAGACAGTATTCTCATACTGCCAAATTTGAGAACCAGACCCAGCCCAAGAACCAAGTCTATTTGTCTTTATTTCATCAATTACTGATGACAACACATTGGCCACGCTTCGTCTCGATTTCCCTCTTCCCACCGGGCATTGTGTTGCTACTCGCAAATACACACAACATGCATGGACACAGACAATTGGCAGTCGCACAGAGAGAGAGAGACAAAAATCTGTAAGTGAGTTATATTTTTAAAAATAAGCAAACCCATACCGGACCTCAGCCTGAAACATGTCAGGTTTGGGATCAGATAACAGAATTCTAACCCTGGTACCCTGAGGGGTTAAAAGAGATGTTGAATTCTTAAATTTAAGATTACATCACATTCCTGTATTTTTTTATTATACTGTAACCCCCCCAAAAATGAAGCAGCATTCACCTCCACTGCATTGCACACACATTTCAATCTCAAACATATAGGTTCCAGCGAGAAGGGAGAAAATGAAATGCAATATAATTTTGTTATTTGACTGAACTGATCCTTTAAAGAAAGTTATATAAAGAATGGGAATATGAGATGATGTGAAATAGAAGGAGATAATGTTCCTGCCTGCAAATGGTGTGCTTTTGATGGAGAGGCATCCAAGGTTAGCACAAATAAAAAAGAAGACTCAAACTACTTTCCTTCCTTCCTCTTGGCCTTAGCATTTTTTATTTACCTTGATGATGAAAGGATGCTTCGAAGTTTCCTGACCAGCCAGTTTAGCATGGCCTTGTTTTATTTTTTTTTATTTATTTTTTTGTGGCTTGGAATACTTTTGAGATATTTTGCATCGGTGTAATAGATTCAGGCCTTGGAGTTTGAAGGCCAAAGACAAGTATTCAGATACATTATTTGTTTAGACTGGCGAGTTGCATGAGCTAATTACCCCTCCAACCACACATAACAAGATCTCTCCACCATCACACAATCTCACACGTTATTGATTTAAACCCCTGTACATGTCTGCTAATCTTAACCACATTATGTCTACCTGCTCACATGCTAACCCCCTCTCTTAGTCACTTTCTTTGGCGCACACCGATAACTTTCTTGGCCTAGAAATTAGTTTGCTCTTCTGTGGATAGAGACTCCCTTGTGTACAGGATGGCTTTTCATCTGACTGTAGCAGATACCCTTGGCCCAGTTCATCCGCTGCTCATCACAAGCACACCAAAATGTTCATATGCCGTCGAGCCTTGCCGGCTACATCATTCAACCTGTAGAAGGGGGGAATAAAGCCAAAACGTGTCAGACTGTTAGATCAGCCTCTAGTAGTGTTGAAAGAAAAAAAAGGGGCTACAACCTGTATGTGTCGTGTACTGCCGCTAAGTTCCTTGATGTATTCGTTAGGCGCTAATTAGCCATTATGTGTTTTACTCTGCAGTGCATCAGTTACTGGAAGAGCTGAGTGTTAGATGGGGGTGGAAGGAGTAGAGAGTTGGCAGAGATCTGAAAGCTGCAGATGACGGGAGGGAGAGGGAGAGAGAGAGAGAGAGTATTTATGTGAGCGTGCATGACTGTGCTGTGTCGGAGCTNGGGAGTAGAGAGTTGGCAGAGATCTGAAAGCTGCAGATGACGGGAGGGAGAGGGAGAGAGGGAGTATTTATGTGAGCGTGCATGACTGTGCTGTGTCGGAGCTGCATTCTGCGGTTTTGCAGCTCTGGTGACTGATGTCCTGTCCTTCCTGTCTGCCGGTGTGGATTGATGTGCTCCAATGCACCGCGCTCAAGGCCGACCCCTCCCTCAGCCTGGTTCAGGTCGCAGTAGCCCGACTTGACCCTCCAGAGCCCTGGTTGACCCTCACTAGCCTCTGCCTAGGTTTAGCCCTGGCACAGCTTGTACCCATCCTACTCTAGTAGGAGAGAAGGAAAGGAGGGGGCCGAACCTTGGGGCTGGTAGATATACGAGCCCTAACTGCTTTTTCATTAGGCAGACTGTCATTATGAAAAAGCCCTTTCTTTTACCTTGTTTTCCTTCTCCTGCATTGTCCTCCTCCTCCGCCTCCTACGCCTCGTCTATCTCTCTAATATTTTTGCGTTCAAGGACGGAACAATCGTTTGGTGCTTTACTGTGGAGAGGAGTCAGACTGAAATGAAAGTTTGTTCTACTTTGTGCATGCCTGTGCATGTATGTGTGTGTGTGTATGTGTGTGTGTATTCATGTGAGAAAGGGTGGTGGGAGTCACAAGGCTTGAGGAGATAGATGACGAGAGAGGGATGGCTGTTGTGAGGTGATGACCTCAGCAGTGTGGAGATTTAGTGGAGCGTATAAGGGCAACTTGCGCTTTTGACAAATGGAGCGGTGTGTATTTCAAGTCATTAGACAGCACCCACTCCACCACTACAGAGGTGAACAGAGTGTGTATTGTGTTGAAATGGGGAGTCATCATTTCAAACTTTACTGGGGGTTTTTTTGTGTGTGTTTTTTTTTTTTTTTTTTTTTTTGCAAAAGCACATGAACACAGCCTCATTTCAGTTTCAGTAACTCCATCTCTTGAATTTCCTCTCTCCAATAAAGTTGTTGATTTCCAGCACAGATATTTGATTTGTGCACATATGTTGCACTGGCTTGATTTATTCAGCAATTTAATTGGATATAATGACGGTTTGATGAAAACCACACACGTATAGCACTCTCTCTCACACACACACACACTAGTGCACCTCTTCTCCAGTCAGCCCCCCTCTAAATTCACCGCACATGCGAGGCAGACAATCCTCCTTGACATCTCTGACATGGCGCGGCTGTATAGCATTTTTATTTTTCTTCTGTCCCAAACAAAGCACATAACTCAGGCACCCTTTCCACTCCAGATCGTAAAGGCGGGGTGGAAGGAATGAAAGGCAAGTGGCTGTTTTATGGTGGGGAATGAGGATGTAAATCCTTTGGGGTCGTCAAAAGCAAGGGCGGCTGGGCTGAAGACGGCCTCTGTGACTCTGGGGGTACTAAGGCCCCCTGGACCCCATCCCCACCCCCCAAATCATGCAAGCGTCAGTGTCATTAAAGCACAGATCACACTTGCTTATAACTTTTAGTGCACAAGCATGCATCCACACTGAATGTAAATGAATACAAGATAATGGAGACTGAGCCGGAACATTATATCATTCTAATTCATGCTTCAAGTGCATCATGCTCTTTCTCTCTTCGTCCTCATCCCTGCATTTCCCCATTTCCTCTGCTAACTAGCCATGCTGGGTGACCATAAGTGCTGAGAGTGTGCTATGCTGACGAGCGGAGTGACTGTATTTATGGCTCTTTTATAGGTCCTGTATGAATAATGCATAAGGTCTCGGTGTGGCGGCGCAGAGGAGTGCTGGATGTAAATCGATAGGTGTTCACTTCGACTGACACAAATGATATCTCCCCTAAGCAGCTCCCTCATCTCTCTCTCTTTCTCGCTGTCATTTTACACCTCGTCCTGGGATAATGATGTTTACCAATGCAACATCACTCGCGCTTACAAAAACACATGTGAGCAAAACACAGGATTATGCTGGCTTTGATGAATGTATTCATGTGTCGGCTCTGAACGGATAAACAGATGAATAAGTAAATTCTATTCATTGCCTGAAAAGAGAAATAAAGGAACATGCATTGACTGGAGCGCTTCTTTTTTTTTTCCTTCATCTTTCTCTATGAAAGTGGAGAGTGTTCTCTGAAAGGGGAGAAACTGATGTAACAGCATGTAACAGCAGTACAATCTCAGGATTAAAACAAAGGCTAAAAGGTGTAATTTAGACATTAATGACTTTTCGTGGCCCTTTCGTGTCTGTGCGATGGTTGTCAGGTGGAAACAGGAAACAGGGGGGGAGTGAGTATGACATGCAACACAGTCCACAGCTGGAATTGAGTCAAGGATGTTTCAGTGTGCATTATACACCTTTAAGCATCAGGCTACCACTTGCTACTGTTAAATAAACAGCCACCATCTCTAAAAACTACTTTTAAAGTCTTTTATTTGTTCACTTCTATTATTCTTCAAAAGGTCACAGCAGCTCTTAGTGGAGTTGCTCAACGTCCTATCTTTCATCCATATCCCCTCACCTCAACTCACCTTTACTCTTATATTTTTACAGAAAAATGNGTTAGTGGAGTTGCTCAACGTCCTGTCTTTCATCCATATCCCCCCACCTCAACTCACCTTTACTCTTATATTTTTACAGAAAAATGGAAATTGAAATGATGTGATCAAATGCTCCAGCGCAGGACCTTTTGGGTGAGATTGTTTTGTCAGCTTTGACACTTACTTGAAATCTATAACAAAAAAGAGTGTAATTTGGTTCAATTATAGCATCTTTCATTCTTTCATTGTTCTGATGAAATAATAGCATTATCATACAGGCTTTGTTAGGATGATGCTCTTAATTATATTCTGTTTTCTGTAGTATTTTGTAGCAATCTAAAGTAATTTGTAGTTCTTGGCTGCTTGATTTACAGTAATTCTGCCTGTTGCTTCTTTTGTAATCTTTAACTGTGCAGATTAGAAACATCTGTTCTTCTATCTTTATTGTTTTCTAGTGCTTTTTTTTTTAAATTTCATTGCCATGTATTGTACAGATTGTGATACTTTTGGTATCTGTTCCTGATGCATGCATTCTATGTGTTTTAAACAACACCTTACAATGTTGCATAATGATGTCCAACCTTTTTAATATTGT
>JANJYP010070284.1:0-12217 GCA_024605115.1 Rastrelliger brachysoma
AAAAAAATTAATCTTGACAGCCCTGAGACTGTCACAGAGGCTTCCGGTTTGCTCACGTGACTACAGTGTCACATGACAACGACCTAGCTACTCGCTAACGCTAATACAATGGCAGCGTTTCTACAGTGGAGAAAATTCGTGTTCTTTGACAAAGACACGGTGAAGGATCCTGTGGATAATGGGAAAAACTTTGCTCTTCCAGCCGGAATATCTGCCTGTGACTCCGGGCGGGGTCACATAGTCCTGGGAGATATCCTTTAACAGCGTCAGGAGCTAGCTCTGCTAATGACAGCTGATGCTAACCCCGACTCAGCAAGGTGAAAACAAACTGTAAACTGCTACAAAATGCCTTTATTGAGTCTGAGTTTGCAATAAGTTTGTAAATACGCAGACATAGATGTTATATGAGTGAACTGGCTACTAACGACTTGTTGAGCCGTTAGTAGCCAGTTCAGCTCACATAATGCACAGCAGTAAGTTTAATGATTACATTACAACTCTACAGTCCTCTGAAGTAGTAACATGTTGTGCTTTGGAGTTTCCTGTGGTTTCCAAAATATCAGTGGGTTTAAATAATGTGGGTATAAGTAAATAATATCCGTGTCATTATTGAGAAACAAGCCGACATTAAATCACTAAATGTGTGAGTGGAGTTTAGTACAGCACCGCACCCAACACTAACAGTAGAGAGTGAAGCAGCGTTGACATGTTAGCATGTTTCTCTATCATAACTGTTTTTGCTTTTGTCAAAATCAATACTATTATATACAGGAACTACAACAGCCATGAAAAACAAAACATGCGCACAAAACACCTTACGCATTACCAGACTTTATACCTATTTTTGCTATATACTATGCATCAACACAATAATTGATAGAAATACGTTAGCAATATTAGTAGCTTTACATGCTATTTATATTTACTAGAAGTTACACTTTATCTACAGGAGCTGCTCTGTGTAATTATGTTTTACCTGTGACCTGCTAAAGGACTATAGTTTTAATATTATACATGGTTCCTTTACAAGTAAATTAAAATAAATAAATGAATATAGCACACTATATAAGAGTGGAACATGTTCTACGAAACGACTATACCAATGTTCACTCTTGAATTTCCATGCTTCGCAGCTTACAGTATCTGCTGCCCTAACTGTATTGAACTGTCCTTAACCCCCATAATGTTACATATGGAAGGTAAGATCTGGCTTTTGACGCGCTCCCTGCAGTTATCATCTTTTCAAGCTTACAAGTTGCGTGTGACACATCTCTACCAGCTGAAGCAGCACAGTATCCTGGTATCAGTGGGACAGGATGAACATGGAATAAACCCTCTAGTAAGTGACAAGTTCTCCAGAGAAACTTAAAACACAGCGCTTGTTTTCACTACCACTGTACCGAGTCTATACTATACTGTACTCATTCCACAGGTAAAGGTTTGGAACCTGGACAAGAGAGACAGCGGGAATCCTCTCTGTACTAGGATTTTCCCAGCAATTCCTGGCAACAAACCGACAGAAGTGTCTTGCCTCAGCGTGCATGAAAATCTCAACTTCATGGCTATTGGTAAGACTTATGGAAAGGTTAGCTATGTGTATGTTGCTCCAGGTATCAGAGTGTATCACATTATCAGACTGATGTTTCTCGACAGGCTTCACCGACGGTAGTGTGGTCCTAACTAAAGGTGACATCACTAGAGATCGTCACAGTAAAACTCTAACTCTCCACGAGGGGACCAGCCCTATAACAGGCCTCGCTTTCCGCCAGGTGGCAAAGGTCACACATCTATTTGTTGCCACTCTGGAGAAAGTTCATGTAAGTGTGGAAACTCCCAGAACACATGGGATGCATGTTACAGCAGTCCTACATTCATCTTTTAAAAAAGCATGTCAGTTTATTTAGCACAATTATCTCATCGTATGACCTTGCATCCTCTGCCTTGGCTGTCTCCTCTCTCAGTGCTACACGCTGTCCATTAAGGAGTATCCCAAAGTAGAGCTGGATACACACGGCTGTGCACTGCGCTGCTCCTCCCTCGCAGACCCCTCCCAGGACTCCCAGTTCATCGTGGCGGGAGACGAATGCGTGTACCTGTACCAGCCAGACGAACGAGGGCCCTGCTTCGCCTTCGACGGAACCAAACTGTTGGCCCACTGGCATCGAGGATATCTGTTCTTATTGATTAAAGACGCAAAGTCACCCAACAAGTAAGGACAGCACTGGGTGCTGAGTGGGTTAGATTGTACAAGTATAGAGATCATCGTGTGGATGATGTCACAGTGTAGTGGATCAATAACAAGGCTGAGGCTCAATGCAACATGTTGTATATAAAGTTTAAAAGGCAGGTGTTATGGTTTTACAAACACGGTAGAGCAAATGAGTTATTTTTTTCAAAGTGCAGTGCTAGTTAATATAATGTAATGTGACTGGATCTAATGTATAGGTACATTATTATACTCTAGGGCCTGATCAATATATCAGTCAACTGATATTATTGACTGATATTGGCCTATCACAGGTCATATGGTACTGGTGTTTATGCTGTCTGATATATGCTGATATTTCTAAAAAGATACACAGGCTGCATTTTATGTGTATTTATTCCTTTTTCTTAATTCAAGTTTAAAATATTCATATTACATTTCCTGTGAAGTTTATTCTTTAAATTAAGTTTATTCTTAAACAGTAAAATATAATTCCTGCACTACATATTATTGTCACAAGGGTCTTGTTTTATTATATGTATTCTGTATGTATAAGATTATATGTCTATTGGACTGTTTTAATCCCTAATATCTGTATCATCATCTGCCCCAAAAATCCAGCATCCTTATTATTGTCATAGAGAACTAAGAAAACCAGAATATGTTCACACTAAAAGCTGGAATCAAATCATCATCATCATCATGATCATCATCAAAATAGCTGCTGATTCAGTTTCTGTCAATGACTTTGATGAATTACTACAGTACTGACAGACAGATGGATGTTGACTGTTGATTTTTTTGTGTTCAGGACAGCGTTTGGCAGCAGGGAGAGCTCTCCATCAGACAAACAGTTTCTGACCATCTACGACCTGGACAACAAGTTCATCGCCTACAGTGCCGCTTTTGATGATGTCATTGACGTGGTGGCAGAATGGGGCTCCTTCTACATCCTCACCAGAGACGGGAAAATGTTTGTTCTTCAGGAGAAAGACACGCAGACCAAACTGGAGGTGAGTCCAGAAAACATCCACCTTAGTATCTTAAAGGAATATTTCATCATTTTTAAAGTGTATACAATCTTTTTTTTAACATCAAATTCCATCTTAGTGTTTCCCTGTTGAGCTGTGTTGGAAGTATAGGAACAAAAAGAGGGACTTGGATACTAAAACACTGTATTGTTGAAACCTGAAAGGCTTGATTTGACTCATTTGGATAGCTGAAGCTTCATATTAGCTTCAGTGTGGACATAATCTGTGAGGACCCTCAAGGACATGAACGGGTGAGGACATTTACATCATGCAGACTGACGCAGAAAGCATGAATTGACCTTCAGCATATTAGCAAGGAATCTTCTAGTAGTCAGTGTGAACAGGAGGAATGACTCATCTGTTTCATTTGGGCACCTGACGCACTGTCTCACTACTCCATCCTGATTGTATCAACAAGTTTACTTTAGTTTAATTTATTTGCACATGAGTAAAATAAAAGAAAATACATAATACCAAAAAAAAGATAAATATGCAGAATTGTTGGAATTAATAAAAGTAAAAATAACTAACAAAAAAAACAACAATGTGAAAAAATTAAAAGCAGAGCCGAAGAAAAAAAAACTGTATGTCGTATTACAATTACAGTGTTCAGCAAGAGCAACGGGTGTGTAGTGTGTCTGTCACTCTATAAAATATATATATATGTATATTTTTTTTTACTATTTTTTGTAGCACTTTTAGGTCATTTATTTGGTGTAAAGTGGTGTTTCATGCTGCACATTAGGGGTGTCAACATCTGCAGGTGTAAAATTAATAACTGTTTACACATCTTTTTGTCCCTCCTCGTTATTTTCTCACCTGCATACATGGGCAGTGTGTAATGGAGGCTAGGGAAGTCTGAGCTTCCCCAAAGTTTCTGCTGGAAAATTGTGGAAATCATGTATAATACGGTAATATGCACACATCATGTGTAGTTGTGAAGTTGTCGCTGCAGCTGTGGCTTGCAGTCCGTTTGCGTTGACGAGTTGGGAATGAGAACGTGTTGCCATGGTGATAGTCAGCTGGAAGGTGATTATGGGTAGGCTAAAAAAATAGCAAATCAACCACCACCTGTCGTTTAAGCGTGTGAGTATCACACTCATCAAAAATATATAGTAACGTAAAGCTCACTTTTTTAAAACATGCCACTTCAAAGAAGCAGATGCTTTGTTGTGGTTGCTAGGCTACTGTATTATTTATTCTTTCTGAGACACTTGCATTGCCTATAGTTAATTATATATTTAATGATCAGCAGTTCCTCGCATTGTTAATAAAAGTTGGTCAGGCAGCCTTCCCAAACGTCAGGACCACCCGCCATACAGGTAATGATGTTGCCCCGAAAGCTTCATATCGTAACATTAATAACTTCTATATGCTTAAACATTCCCACTAGTGTAGGTATCTGTGTTACGCTGCTGTTAAAAACAATAAACAAAAAACTTGCAGCCAGTGCCAAACTTGAGTTGACTCGGTGGATGCCAGATCATAAATCTCTGACATCATGTGTAACCGGTTACACGATGGTTAGAAGCCCCGTTTACACGTGTAGATAAAATTGTAAACGTTGAGTAGTTTTCCCACACAGCATCAGGACAGAGTGAAGAGTTGCTTTCACCTGCAGCTCTTCATCTGTCAGCTCCGGAATGTCCCATTACTGCCATAGCTATAAAAACAGAAACTGACTGACTGGTGAAAACTGCCGAAAATAACTGTTGTCTTGTTGTAGACCTAAAAGCAGAGTTTGATTGGATTAAATTCACGAGCTTAGATTCTGCATAAAATATTGTTGAACAGTAATAATGGTAAAGAGTGTGATCTCTGTTTTGTCTTTTCAGATGCTGTTTAAGAAGAACCTCTTTGTGATGGCCATCAACCTGGCTAAGAGTCAGCACCTGGACAGTGATGGACTGTCAGAGATCTTCAGACAGTACGGTGATCACCTCTACCTGAAGGGAGACCATGACGGTGCCATCCAGCAGTACATCCGGTAATTACATCATCACCGACATGTCCAGTGTAGAAGTTTTTTTTAAAGTGCAACCATGAGATGTTTAATGGTGATTAATGTAGCACTGGTTGCTGATCAGTCTCCCGCCTACAGTATAAACCTCACACTGTTGTCCCGCAGCACCATTGGGAAACTGGAGCCATCTTACGTCATCAGGAAGTTTCTGGATGCTCAGAGGATCCACAATCTGACGGCGTATCTGCAGGCTCTGCACAGACAGTCACTGGCCAACGCTGACCACACCACACTGCTGCTCAACTGTTACACCAAGCTCAAGGACAGCTCCAAACTGGAAGAGTTCATTAAGGTGATCGCATCCTTTAAAACGTGACTTGTTTTCAATATTTTCAGTGTAGTACAGAAATGCCCAGTGTGGTTGCATCAGATCATTAATGGCTGCCATATGGACCTTATGTTAAACAGAGCAGTGAGAGCGAGGTCCACTTTGATGTGGAGATAGCCATCAAGGTTCTCCGACAGGCGAGCTACCACAGCCACGCCGTCTTCCTGGCTGAGAAGCACACACACCATGAATGGTACTTGAAGATCCAACTGGAAGACCTCAAGGTAAAAACCATCACAGTACATGTATGGAGACATCAGTTACAGTTAGCTCTTTTGCTGAGGAGTAAATGTTTACTATGTCTTATCCAGTGATGCTGAAGACCTTCCTTGTTTCTCCATTACCCTCAATAAGGAATGACGATGAATGTTTCACTCAGATAGAAAGAGATAGTGTACTCCGATGATGTCCAGCAAGCACATCACTTATTCTGAGTCATAAATCAGTCAAATCAAATCACACTGATGTTGCTACAGTTAACTGTGTTCAGTCTTTACAGTGTAGGTAGGACCTCTGCTGCTGTCATCTGTGAGTCTATTTAGGAATCAAAGAAAAAGATGCTGTTTAATTTCAGCGGCTGTATTTCTGATGTTTGTCAGAGTGTAACATTACTCTTACCTGGCCACAAATTCTCTGTGTTCCATTTCTGATTCATCTTTTAGAACTAAGAGTAAAAATGTTTCTCAGCTTTCTTAACTTGGGATTCACTCTTATCATGGTTGGTATGTAGGAGAGCTCCAGAGGTGTCCTGGTCTTGGTGAGAATAAATGTGAATAAATTGTAGCAGTGATGGATTAAGATAGGGTGACTCTTACACAGATGTTATTTATTATATATGTGAGAGTGGATTGAAACCTTCCTGGATAGGATCGAAATATTGATACATCATCTGATAATCTTATATGTACAGAATATATACATAAATACACATTTTTCACAATGATCCCTTAAACGTTGTTATATGATATGGATATACATATCAGTGCAGTAAACTGCACTGGGAGTTTAATCATTATAATTAGCTATGAGTAAAGAACACAGAACAAAAAATACATACATACTGCATAAAAATACGACATACACATGTACATACTGTTTTAAATTGTATTAAACCAAGTAGACATAAAACTCTGCTGATATAATTAAAAAAAATATTCATATATTTGTTGATACTGATATATATGTGTGTGTGTGATAGCTCATTATCACCTGATGACATCAGCTGTGGGTTGGGCTCTAATTATAACAAGTCAAATATTTTTATAAGGTCTTAAACCTAATTATTTCCACATTGTCTAGAGACATGGTTCACTCATTCCCAGCACAGTGTGACCTCACAGAATGAATTTTATCCTCATGTCAGGAACGCAAGTTAACAGGTGAACACTCCCCTGTTTCTACAGGGCAGTTAGGCAGTGTTTGAATAGGGCTTCATTGTCACAACCACATTAGTCACATTAGATTTATTTTTATTTAAATTATTATAACTGGTTGCAAGTATTATTTATTTATTATACACTATTATTGCCTGGGTCACAACCTGTCACTTAATAAAACAGCAGTCGTCATTCCTACAGGATCCCAACATGGACAAAAGTCCAGAGTTCACCATAAATGTACAAGTTAAAAAAGAGCACATTTATTTATTTATTTATTGTCTTCCTGTTTCCCTCCTGAACTCAGAACTACCAGGAAGGCCTGCGTTACATTGGCCGTCTGCCTTTTGAACAAGCTGAGAGCAACATGAAGCGCTACGGTAAGACTCTGATGCACCATGTCCCTGAAGGCACCACGCTGCTGCTGAAGGGTTTATGTACCAACTACCAACCGAGTGGAGACACTGCTGAGAGAGAGAGCCTGGACAGGAACAGAGTCAATAAGGTGTGTGTGCAGTACTGTTCATCTCTGCACTCACCATCCTATTTCCTATCAGCCCTGTACATACATAACCTAACCTGCCTGTTCACCTGCCTTTATGCTAACAAGTCTTTATAGTCTTTTTATTCTATTTTTATTCTATCTGTTTGGTATTTTAAAATGTTATGATTATTATCATTAAGTTTTTTCTTCTTCTGTTTGGTTTGTCTTTTTAATCTTTTTAGTGAACCTACTTTTAATTTAGCTATTGGTCTTAATTTTTCTTTTGTTATCATTATGTGCATTATGTGCAACTACATTCACTTGCTGTAATATAAAATAATTACAGTGATTGATCGACTGATCCTAAAATGATGAGATGCTGTGTGTGAGACATTTATATGAGACACTTTTCTACTTTTTTTTTTTTTTTTTTTCTCTTCAGGCCAACTCTGAGGAATTCATCCCAATTTTTGCCAACAACCCCAAAGAGCTGAAAGCATTCTTGGAGCACATGATCGAAGTGGACCCCCGTTCTCCACAGGGTGTTTATGACACGCTGCTGGAACTCCGACTGCAGGACTGGGCACACGAACAGGACCCTGAGGTCAGCACAACACACCTCAAACCTGTCAACAGGAGCAAATAAAGATGCCATAATGTTATTTTCCAGCTGGATCTAAACATAATTCAGTTGTTAATACTTTTTTTGTTGTTGTTGTCAGAGGAAGAAGGTCCTGCAGGTGGAAGCGGTGTCGTTGTTGAGGAGTGACAACACGGTGTTCGATAAAGCTCTGGTCCTCTGCCAGATGCACAACTTCAAAGAAGGTGTCCTCTACCTTTATGAGAAGGGCAAACTGTAAGTGAAGGAGACAGAGCAACAGCTGAATATGCATGAACGGATGTGTATGAATGAATATGTATGATGTCATTAATGTGGTAGTGGAGCACATCAGAGCATCTTTTAACTTCTCTCATTACTCTGTTTCTGTGTGGTAGTTAATACTGAAGGTATTTTTTCTCTACCTGTTAAACTAGATTCAGTATATCTAACATTACTGATGATAAATTGGATGTTATTTCTATTCATGTTCAGGTACCAGCAGATAATGCACTACCACATGCAGAATGAGGAGTATGGAAAAGTGGTGGAGGCCTGCAAGCGTTACGGAGATCAGGAGGGATGTCTGTGGGAGCAGGCGCTGGGATACTTTGCCAGAAAAGAAGAAGACTGTAAGGCCTACATCAGCGAGGTCCTGCATCACATCGACCAGAACAACCTGATGCCTCCGCTACTCGGTGAGATGATGACAGCTGGATTTCATACCTGATGCATATTGGTTTTGATTGTGATTCAGTTCAGGCTCAAGTACCTTAAAGCCAGCCCTACTGTTGCATAAAGACGGTGACTAACCATCATTGCTGTTTACTGTTTGCTCTGTAACATGTCAGAAAATGATGTAGTTGGAAACTAAACTAATCAATGAATCGCTGCAGCTCTACTTTGCACAGTAGAATCAGCTGAAAGGTATTTGTACAGTATTTAATGTACGATGTGTTTGGATGCGTGTAGTGGTGCAGACACTGGCGCATAACTCGACGGCCACTCTGTCGGTCATCAAGGACTACCTCATCAACAAGCTGCAGAGAGAGAGCCAGCAGATCGAAGACGACGAACGTAAAATCAGACAGTACCGCGAGGAGACGGCTCACCTCCGCTCTGAGATCCAGGAACTCAAAACCAGGTGGGTCACGTAGAATCTTAATTTTTTAATGCAGTGATTTATCACTTTCTGTGATAATGAGCACTAGTTATCCTCACCGCTGTGTGACTAATATTGTCAGTTCCAGTCAGTGTAGTTCAGAGCGGTGGGATAAGGTTGCCCAACAATTTATGCAGATGTCATCAAAAAAAGAAAAAGTCAAGTATTGCTTAATACAACTAACCTCAATATTTCCACACAGTGCCAAGATATTCCAGAAGACCAAGTGTAACATGTGCAACAGCCCGCTGGAGCTGCCCTCTGTTCACTTCCTGTGCAGCCACTCCTTCCACCAGCACTGCTTCGAAAGCTACGCCGAGAGCGAGGCCGAGTGCCCGACGTGCACCCCGGAGAACCGCAAAGTCATGGACATGCTGCGCGCCCAGGACCAGAAACGAGATCTGCACGACCACTTCAACAGACAGGTAACAAGACGCGAACAAGGAAGCACTGGAGATGTGGTGAAAGTGCCCCCCCCCCATTTCATTATCAGTTGTGTTCTGTGTTTTTAGAAATACTCACACATTTACTGTCTGTATGTTAGACACTGAACATTGTGGAAGGCTTTGTGTTTTTTTTTTTTTACTGTGTTGTTTTTATTGTGTTTTATAGTGTAATAATATTCCAGCAGTTGACTGTAGTGTAGCGTTCTTACTGTTGGAACAAATGCAACTTCATATTCCTTTCCTCTGTGTTTCAGTTACGCAGCTCTAATGACGGTTTCTCAGTGGTGGCTGACTATTTTGGTCGTGGAGTGTTTAACAAACTGACTCTGGTCACTGACCCGCCTGGTACCAAAACAGTTGGGAGTCTAGAGGTGAACCTGCAGAGAGACCTTCTCATCCACACCAAGAGGACATGCTAGAAACTCCAGCTAGTAATTATGGTGTGAATACATGAAAAGGCGCTTGGTGTCCGGCTTCATATCACTGATCACATGCTCTGCTAGCAATGGGATGTCACATTATTTAGTACTTGTGATGGACTTGCTTGCATAAATGCGTTGCTAGTCTGAATCATGATGTATTGAGGATGTGTAACAACAAAACAACCTTCTTTAGGTTAAAACGTGTAATTCTGTGTCTTAAAATATGTCTGAATCACATCATGGAGACTTTTGCTTTGGTATGTTTGCTTGTATATCATGTTGCACTCAATACTGAAAAATCATGCAGTCATCTGTCACTAACGAAATATTTAATGTCTGTAAAGCTAAATTGAGGAATAAAATTGTGAATAGTCTGATCTGTGTGTGTCTTCATAGTGGCTCGTCGGTTTGTTTTCTGGAGTTTAGCAGTTTGTTCCATCTGAATCCATCTAACTGAAAAAATACATGTCATATGAATTGATTCAGTTTATTACATTATATGGTTATGAGATGACACTATGTATTTGTCATGACTTGATATGAATAGATAGATGGATAGAAACCTTGATTACACTCAGCTCTGATTCACTGTGCTTTGAATCAAACTGGTTGTTCAGGTTCTGACTTGTGTAGGATGTTTGGATCAGAGGATAGCAGCCTACAGGCTTCTTAATGACCTTTCATCAGCTCCTCTCCATCAAACCTGATTCACAACTTGTTTTTCATCCCTTTTTCAAATGGAAAAGTCACACTGCTGAAAATGAGCCGTGTTTTATTTTTAAAAGTGGATTTTGAATATACAGCTTTAACAGACTGTGTCTTATGTTTGTTGTTTTGTGCATGTGTAGGAGAAAGATGAGATAACTTTTGCTCTGATGCACCAAGCTTGTGGAACTACTTTGTTAATCTGATACAAAAAAATCTGAAAAATTTAGAACTGCTTTTCCATCTTAATTCGCATTACTATTATTATTTTCTTGTTATTTAAGTTATTAGCAGTGGCGGATGACTCCTATTCACTGCAACAGCCACCAGGCTTTTTAATTCTGCAAATAGATGAGCTGACAGACAATTGAATTTCTTTTCTATTCTATTCTATGTTGCTATTAATCCTGCAGCATTTTAATGAAAAGTGTTCTACTATTTAAATGTTTGTCACTANTAGATGAGCTGACATACAATTGAATTTCTATTCTATTCTATTCTATGTTGCTATTAATCCTGCAGAATTTTAATGAAAAGTGTTCTACTATTTAAATGTTTGTCACTAAAGCTGTACGTGCACTTACATTATCTTCAATTCATTTCAAATAAGCTGATGAAATAAAGATGAAATCAGCAAAGTAGCATTATAAGTTACATGTGCTTTCTTCAGACTTACCTGGAAATGTCGTCATTCGGTCCATGCCATAGGTCCATGCCCACTATCTGAACGTGGACGAATGAGCTACAGCCAGAAATCGTTTCACGACGTCACTCACCTCACGTGGACCAATCACAGAGCAGTGCGTGGAGCGTTGTGGGCGTGTCTTAGATTGGAGGGTCATTGGTGGTTGTTGCATTTGACGTTAGAGGACGCGGCTTAACTAGCGGATAAGAGGGCTATTCCTTTCAAAACAAAACTTCATACTTTGTCATCGAGAGCAAGAACTATCAAGTAAGTGATAAGATTCAAGATTCAATTGTACTGTCATTCAGCAAAAATCCATAATACAAAATATATGTACTATATTTTGTAAATTACATTTATGTATTCATTTGTTTCAATAAAAAATATCATGACTAAGAACATTTATATTGATTAAAATGTATTATTATTATTACTGTTATTATTCTTGCTGTTATTGTCATTGTCATTATTATTTTTATTAAGTAACTCCATATTCATATTTCCAGCGAAATAAATCTTAGTCGAAAACACCTGAGCGTTTATAATGTATTTTGCTCTGAAATGCTAACCGGAAACAGTATATTGTGTAGTATTAAACGTGACACTGGTTTTCGTCCCAGCAGCGGCTTCAGTGGATCCAATGAGGTGACGCCGCGTTCCGGGCCCGACTGCTGAGAGCGAGCCGGTGATAAGGGGAACCAAAAACTACTAAGTGTGACAACAAAGAGGCTCACAAGCACCCTGAAAAAAC
>JANJYP010070290.1:0-12895 GCA_024605115.1 Rastrelliger brachysoma
ATTTTTTTTATTTTTTTTGGAGTCTAAAATATAATAAATTCACGAGCATGAACACAGCTGGCGATCAGAGCTGTACAGTGAGTCAGAGAGAGCACCTATTTTCCACATAGCATGTTCTGAAAAAGAGAAAAGTAGACAAAAAAACCAAACAAAAAACGGAGCTTTTTAATCAAGAATGAACAGACAATTAGGCTACTTCCCAAAGGCAGTTCAAAACCAGTATGTCTCATATAAGCACAAATCTTTTGAGCAAATGATTCAAACTGAAGCCAAGGAAAATAAATAATCTAAGAAACCAATTTAATTGAAATTCAAAAGCTCCCTATTAGGTTTTATTTTGAAATGCAGCCTTCATTAAACTTTAAAGTGAGAAATGCTGCTCTTATGGGACCTAACAGTGTGTAGAATAGAATGTTAGTGTCGTGTCATGTCACGCACACTCATTCACACCTCACGTCCACTGTTATCCATTTCTCTGTGTGCTGAGGCAACATTACTAAAACAGGCCCATTCTGAACAAGCAACGCACTAGTGACTTCAACAGTTATCACAGATGAGTTACCTTTAAGATGACACGAAACTATGATATGCTTCATTTAAAAGAAAAAAAATCCTCCTCCCTGTTTTCACTTCCTGAATTTTTGCGCATCTGCTTTCACCTCCTCCTGTCTCAAAGGGTGACACGCGTCTTAAGAAGCGCTATATAGGCTTTTGAGTTAAGGCAAGAGTTAACTCCTCCTCTACTTGGCGGGAGGGGAGAGAATTGTGTCAGTGCCCCTGAGAGAACACATCTCGGCCTTCAGCTTTTTTTTTCTTTTTTTTTGCCCAAGAGACCAATGACTCTCAGGTTTTTTCTATCTTGATTTCTACAATAAGAAAGTTTTGACATTACCCATCTATGGTTGTTTTAGCAGCTGCGTCTTACCCGTGCGGTCGTCCAAATCCATTGTCTGATTCATTCACCCGCCCGGTATTGGCCACACATAAATTTGTCGGACATAAATTTACTGTCATCGCATAACACAGATTTGTGAAGTAAGTATTCACACTACGAATGGAGCTTGAATGCGACTGTTTGGAAATGGAGTTGTCGCCATATGGTTGCCATATGTCTCTCTTGAAAAAAAAAGGTAAACAATGATTTTGAAATGTAAGGGGCCGTTTGTAGTGTTTCATTTACATCGAGTAAATCAAAAACAGCCTCTTGGAACATTTATATTATATCGCACCTCGATCAGAAGTTTCCAGTAATCATAGTGCTTATACAAACAGCTGATCAGAGACTTTTCCTACCATTTAAAACAGAAAATAAACCATTTTATTACATACTGGGGTTTTTTTTTCTCCAGTGTGTGTACCTGGTACTAATAAGCTGTGGACAGACAAATAATGCCTCTAACTTGTAAATGTAGGCAAAAAAAAAAAGAAAGAAAGAAAAACGGATTCTGTGGGAGCATTTAGAGTAATAGATGGCATTGTTTAGTACCGCAGTAATGTAGGATGTGAGGTCTGTGTCGCATTAAAATACACCAGGGATTTGACTAGAAACAACACTGACACAAGGTACTGTACAGTTTTACAGGCCAAGACTTTGATCAGAGATGAAGAATTACAGTTGTTTGGTGTTGCACATAACCTTTGGACTATCTTTTTTTTAAGAGGCCTTGAAGGATAAGGCAGCAACACGTTTAGTCCATCGCTCAATACTTTCCGACTTCCCCGGCCCGTGTGTAGCTTCCAGCCTTTAAGCCCTATTGTTCCTACTGAAGACATAAATCTTTAAAAAATGGGTCACAAATACATTATTTCACTGTTTTGTTTTTTTTTTTTAAAAGAAGAAGACAAAAGAGTCTCAGTCATTTCCAAAACAGCTGAGCACTGTTTAGAGTCTAGCAAACATTACTCAAACAGTAGGAAATACTGCATTTGTTAGGTGGGTGGGGGGGTTTAGAGGGGAGTTGGGTACTATTTTCAGCGGTGGATTAATACACATTTGGGGCTCTAGCGAGTATTTATGGCTGCAGGATGGCCCGTCTCAAAATAAACTGTGTATTCATGGTAATAAAGGAAGATAGCAGTGCAACAGTGTGGGTCCTGATGAATTTTGTTTGTTTGATTTTATATATATATATATATATACATAGAATAGATATCATTTAAGACATTAACACCACTGGAACTGACTGTAAGTATGTATTAACACCTCACATACAGTTCAGGGTCACATTTGACCCACTTTTATATTCAAGAGCTGTAAAAACACCCTATAGACATTTATTTTAATTGGATTTTCCTAATGTGACTCACACTGCACTTTTTTTTTTACAATTTGGTACAACTGATACACATTTGTATACACAAACATGTTGCATTTATCATATTCTATAAGGTTTGGGTTAGGGTTAGTGATTGTGAACTGATCATGAGTCAATATGTATGAACAGTATGTAAGGGTTAATATATTTCAGAAATACAAAAAAAAAAAAAAAAAGGTAGGCAAGGTCGAGAATTGCAATAAGAGGCAGACGTGATTAAAACAAGATGATGTGAACTAAACACAAGCTAACATGTGTCGCTGTTAATCGATTACATGTGAAGATATCACGGCGTACAGTCAACGTGCAGTGTGCATTGATTTCAACAGGTTAAGCTCCATATTTTATCCTGACGCTACCTGTGACAAATTAGAACATTTGCAGACTTTTTTAATTCTTTTTTTTTTTAAGTCATGCTTATTGATGCCAAGCGGTGCACATCTTGTATCATTTCCTGTGAAGCACGTTCTTTCCTTGTTAACTCGCTGCCAAGATAGTGCACTGTCAACATTAGTGATAGTGATTTGTATGTAGTAAGGAATTGCAATTCAGCTGGCACTAATTTAAAGCAAATTAGCCACTTTGGGTTTGTAAACAGCGAGCTGCGTGACCATGCAAATTTTGAATTCATTTGCATCGCACTGCTAGTGATAGCCAATACTCCACTGACGCCAGCAAAAAAAAAAAAAGTCAGCCAATATAGTGACTCAGCATATGACTGTTTTATTAGTGAGTGAGGAGAAACACAATATAGTTCAACTCTACTTCAGGACTAATGATAAACGTCTAATTGTACCTTGCTGGACGCTAGCAGGCAATTCATCTTCTTAAATTCCTAAAGCTAAATTGAGGAGCTGTAACATTAAGGAATCATCACTATGTTTGCATATGGGTACCCGTTTATTACCAAGGTTATAGATGCTAAAAGTAGCTTGCATGGCTGCTCATGGTAACCAGTAAGCAGAGCTAGTCTTGGGCAATGTTCAATGTTTAAAGTTTTATTACACTTATATAAAGTTAAAGGACCTCACAGCTTTAAAAAAAAACCTTCTCAAAACTGAAGCCTCACATTCTCAGATTTTATGACTAGTACGGCTCAAGAGCTACAAACGCTGCATCTTACATTTCCCCACGATGCGGCTCAATAACATCTTTCACGAGACCCTCCCTTACTGACTCATCTTTCAACTCCACATCCCCAGCTCTGTAACATAAGCTTCTGTTATAAATTTGTAGTCTCTAAGCCCAGAATGATGACATCACCCAAAGTAATGACTTCATCATGAACTGTTTTCACAGGCTGAGTAGTATTCCTCGTGACAACCAAACTGACCTCCAAAACAAAAACGGTGGAGCGCCCATTTAGAAATCGACACACCTTTTCCCCAATCACTGAAACTGTTGTAGCGATACCTCCGAGTAACAAAACACAACATGAACGCCTCATAACACAGGGATAATTTAGAAGAGGACAACTCTTTTTTTGTGGAAGTTGGACGGCTTCGCTTTCCCTCTGGAGGCACACACATAAATCTGGGGTAAAATAAAGGCTGTTGTTTCCATTAGGTACTAGATCCCTGCCCGTCACGTCATCCTACTCTGTAGTGATACTAACCTGTAGGGAGCATTGGCGAGTATTTACTGCCAATATAGATATGCTTGAAATTGAACAAAGTCAGCTTTTACCACGCTTCTTTTTGAAGCTTCTTTATACTCTGAAGACTAGTGATGTTTTCCAACATGAGGTCACATATTGTCATTAATATCTGAATGATAAGTAATGGAAAACACACACCCAGTGTTTCTATGACATCACAACAACCAATCTGCTCGATGCAGTACAAAGTAACTCAATACATGTACTTGGCCGGATTCCAGCTGCACAAAGCCAAAAAAAAAAAAAAAAGGTTTTGAAGTTTTGTTTCTAAGTTTATGTTCAAATCGTGAACTCCCACAGCTCTCTATGCAGCTGCTTAAATATGCGGATGTGTTTAAGTAGGTGTAAGGAGGTGTGCATGTGCTGAATGCGCGCGGCGCGAGTGGGCGAATGCATGGCGTGTTGCATTTATGGGGGCTCGATTAATGCAGTCATGCGAAAGTTCAGATGAGTTCAAACCGAAATAATAAAACACACACACACACACACACACACACACACACACACACACACACACACACACACACACACACACAGAAAAGAAAAAGTCAGCGCCCATGTGTTAAGAGGCAAAGCAAAATTTTAAGAGAAGTATGATGTCATCTTATCTTGGCCTGAACTTTTCCCCAACTACCAGGAACCAAATCTGAGAGAAAGAAACAGTGAGTGGGGAGAGGAGAGAGGAAAGAGGAAACTTGGCTTGTGTTAGAGCAGCTTGAGTACAGCTGGGAGAGGGGTCATGTCCACAGAGAGAGATTGAAACAGGCTATTTCTGGGCCTGCCCCCCTGTCCCCTCTCTCACATACAATCATGCATCATCCACACCCTTCACTATCTCCGCTCATTCATCTAAGTCCGACACAAGCAGGGCCCAGTTGTACAGTTCCCATCAAGACTTTTTTCTTTCTTTTTTTTTTTTGAGAATTCATGGTTGCATGTCTTACACTGACGGATGGGAGACATGAGGTGGGTGGGAGTCTCAGACTGAGCCATCACATCAACCGAGAGAAAGAGAGAGAGAGAGGATTGCAGAAGAAAATGGCTGCACCGGTTGTTGTTGTCCCCTCGATTTCTCTCTCGTGTGTGTGTGTGTGTGTGTGTGTGTGTGATTGTGTGTGTCGTTTGTGTGTGTTCGAGTGCACTCGCGGGGCTGTCGCCGGGATGAGAGATGAGGGCGTGAACTGCGTGGAATGACATTAGTATGCTATGTTAGTCCAAAACGGCAGCTGATTCAATACACCGCATGAAGGTAAAACACACGTAGCTGCATTTTTGCGCCTTAAATTTAAAAAAAAAAATAAAAAGGACAGCATTTTTTTTATTGCACCGCTTTTACAAACTTCACCAAACTCTTATCAAATGGGCAAATTGAGTTTTGAGAGATTTTTTTTTTATTTTATAAAGCTTCCAGCCTCCACTGACTTGTCAGAGAGCGGCACTCTCTAGCTATTGTGCGGTGTACAGTAGCAGTCGTTTCGTTTTACTTGTGTGGGCCAGAACAACCCGCCCAATCAAATCCTTGCCAGCACTCTCTCCCTGAACTCCTCACTCATCACGATAATGAGTAGGGGGGATGGGCAGAGCAGGTGGTGGCCTATGAACACATCCACAATCCAAAAAGAGAAGAATTTTCATTTTGTTTCTATGCGTAATTCATTCCCACTTTTTTAAGTTCATTCCCTTTGACTTTTTTTTTTTTTTTCGAGCCGTGCCCTCTGAACACGTGTCTTTTTATTACGGCTGAACAGAAAACATGGTGGAAGAAAAAGTACAGGAAAATATTTACTAGCACATCCTTCTTTTCCTCTTCCCCTGTGCTCCATAATTCTTTGCCACGGTTCAGTCAGTCTAATATATCACATGTAACTCCCAAAAGAACAGCTCAAATTTGGACCACATTGTACATTCTTCCTGTATGTACTCTAATATTTTGCGCTCTACAATAATGTATAACTGAAAACCCCTCCTTTCTTTTAAAGTTAAGACTCCCTATTTTATAGAAGATCATATAACTAACTGTGAACTTTATACTCCAAGAAACATCTGTAGTATTTCTCACATGCATATTTTACACAACTCATATTTCATAGGTCATGAATTTCCCACTTAGAAGTGTATGTATATGTTCTAAAAATATATTTACAGTAAAACTTTTTTTTAAAAAGTATACTGTACTGCTACATGGGGATTACTTGCTTGCAACAGTTATCACAGAAAACATCTGGAGCTAATAAGCAGCGAGACGATCAGCACCTGTTATTTTTCAGCAGGTTGAAGCCTCCTCTGAGGCATGAAGGACAAACACCCAGACTCCTCTTACGACTCAGGCGTTTGTGTTCTGGGAGGATAAGACGGTTTCAGGTTTGACCTCCATGAAATAGGGGTCACCGAGCCCCTGCGTGAGCATCCTCCTCCTGTTGCCATTTCGGCATGAGATTCTCGCGCACAATTAATGCTCTGCGTGCCCTTTGCATTGTCAAGTTTGCGCTCTTTTTGTGCGTGTGTGTGACTTCTTGTAATACGCTGTTTAACAAAAAAAAAAACCTGCATCGAAGGTTATAAACTGCTAGTCGTGCATCTTAATTGAAGCTGCCTGCAGTCTTTAATGCTGCATCTGACAGCTGTAACATCTGCATACATGCTTACTCCCTCAAGGACATAAAAAGATAATCAAGTTCAAAAGTGTTTATGATGCGCGATTAAAATCGACCGCCATCATTCACGAGAAGCCAAATGAAGACATATCAAACTCTCTCCTCCTTGCACCAAAGCATCACTCTTTATGATGGGTGACGAGCCAAAACGCCTCCCTCCCATATATTATGCCTTAACGCTCATTGATTCTATAATGATTGTTTTTTCTTACCTGGGTAAAAGTCTTTGGATTTGGACAGCTTAATAGTGGCACCAGTCTCTTTCTGCAGTTGTACGATGGTCTGGCCGCCCTTGCCAATTATAGAGCCGGCTGCATAGCTGGGGATCAGCACCTTCAGGAAGTACTCACCCTCCTCTGGTGTGGGGAAGGGGGGGTGGGAGAGAGAAAGAGACACATAAAAATGGGAAAGGGTTACATCTCGTTAAAGAAGCTCTAAACATCATCATATACACCCTTACTGCTGCCCAGCCCCCAATACCCTGAACAGGCAAAAAAATCACAGCAGGGGGGATACACAGCATTGACATACATGTAAGAAACCAGTAATATCATTCTGTGGCTGGTGAAAGGAGGATATCTAGAAGGCAATTTATTTTGTGAGAGAGAAAGAGAGAGAGAGAGAGAGAGAGAGAGACAGAGAGAGATTCTTTGTAGCTTTCTGTACATTCACATTTTATTACAGATTGGTGACATGTTCTGTGTCCTGTCCCAGATTTCTTGTAGAGTAAATGATGACCTCCTTTCCAGTTTGCAGAGGTCTAATTTTAACTGTTTTCAAGGAGTTTTAGCAACCTCTGTCTAAATACAAAGCCGGGGTCCGCCGTTACTAATCGTCCTCTCGCTGGTGAAAAAAAGGAATGTGGAATTAATGCTTCCATCTGAATGCAAAACCTGTCCTGTATTTTTCTAGGAAAAGTAAGTTAAAACACACACACACACACACACACACACAGAGAGGGACTATATGCAAACACATGAAGTCATTATCCTTTGCAGTCCATGAATGCCAATTGTAGACTGATCCTTGGTAATGAACAGACGTGTGAAGAGCATATGGGAACCAATCCCACAGATTTGTTCAAAGGATATACAGCCAAGATGGTCTAAAGCTCCACCATTTTGGAGGGGGCTTCTGTGGCTTACAGTGGCTTGTGGCATTCGGTGATTGACAGCACATCACTTTGAATAATTTTTTGCAGAACATTGAACATTGTTTCTCCTTTGAGTTGGGAAAGTTCCCTTCCCCTACAGTGGTAATTAAGAACTAATCAGCACCCAAGGTGGGAAAAGTGTCTGTCCAAGAATACCCTGATCACATGTGAGTGCGCTAATCTAGTAAAAAGCAATCAGCCACATATTGAGTTTGGAATATAATTAAATAGACGAATTGAGGCAACAACGCATCAAAATTATTGTATTTATAGATGCGCGGGTGGTTGTGATTCCCCCAATGATTCCCCAAATATTACATCCATGACGTCATGGTAAACACTTGGTACAGGTGCGTATTTACTATACTAAAAGCTCCGGTTCAAATAATCTCCACTGCATGCTGATTTTTTTTTCTTTTCGATGCAATGACGTCATGTTCGATGCTTTTTCAGCTGCCTCAAAGGTGACGTCATTGAAGCGGGCAGAGAAGTAAAAAGCCACTGTCCATCTTTTTGTACGTATGACGAGATTTCTAGTATGTTTTATATATATACATATATAAAAGCGTGTGACACCATGTCACTGCATCCTGTGTGTCGTGGTGGGGGTATCGGATGGAAAGGGGGACTTGACTGGCGTTGTAGGAGGGGGGTGGGGGGTGGGAAGACGGATGGCTGGATGGATGGGATGGATGGATGGATGGATAGATGGAGGTGGACCGCCCTGCACAGAGACAACCTGTTGCCTTCAGTAATGCACCCATTAGACTCAGATGTGAATGAACATGGCACTGTGACATTAAGGAATTTCACAGCCAACATGTTAGCCCCCTTCTCTCCTTATTGCATTAATATGCCCCTCATGTTCCATTCAGACACAGGCTTGTTTTCGTGCACATCACCCCATAACCAATGCCTCTGACAAATATGCAGACAATGACATGACTCTTAATGGAATTTTCACTTTCGATTCAACTAAATCAACAACGGACGTGGAGACAATTCTAGAAAAAAAAAAAAACACCCTTATACCTGCATTCATGTGAGCGCACACACATGAAACGACATTTTACACCGCTACTGAAAGCTAGATATGTAAGGTACTGCTTATTTATGTGTGGAAAAAAGAAATAGAAGACAAACCATTACACAGACACCTCACAACCTTCTCTATTCATCTTATGCTATTGTCTGATTTTTTTTTGGGGAGGGGGGGTTTGGTGCTATATTGCAGTCATCTCTCTGCTTTCCACCACAACGAATAACAATAAAATGACCTTGGTGAAAAAAATAAAGATCATGCATGATTGACACAGTCGCACGTAAAGCTCCTGAGCCCTCCCATACTATCACAACACGTCTGAAAAACCCGCCACCGCGCACACGCTCGACTATTACATTTGAATGATGCTGATTTGCAGAAAAAGCCAAAACATCCGAAGACCTGTTGTTGACAGGCAAGCCCAAACCCACTGCGTAACTTTATGCTCATCCTCCAAAAACCCCCCGGAGTGAAATTTAAAAAAAAACCAGCAGGGGTAAAAGGAAGGAAGCCACTAAGATTCCCTCCGTCGACCCCCTCGCAGCCACGTTTGCTGTCATTAGTCAATAATTAATTCCGTCCTAGTGTCTGAGATCACAGTAACAGGTTTTAATGGCGTCATGTGGTAGAGTAAACATGGCAATCTGTTGCTGCAATCCGCCAGGGAAACGGGAGCAGTGGGGCACATTGAGGAAGCCGAGCCAGTGGGGTGTTAGTTCAAACCCCTGCTTTCAAAAAAAAAAAAAAACTGGAAGGATGGCTCGGAGGAGAGAGACACGGATGCCCGAGCCAAATGTGTTTAGTTAAGTCACTCAAGGGGGGTGGGTCAGGAGGAAATGCCTTGTGACCGTCCTCCCTCCTTTCTCACTACCCCGGTACCCATTCTGCATTTCAATGGACTAACCTGCTGCTGACAAGCAAGCAAGGACGATGGAACAAAAAAAAAAAAAAAGAAGAAGAAGAAAAAAAAAAAGGAGCAATAACGGATAAATATGCCTATAAGGTTGCACGAAATGACATGTCGTCTTAGCATGATGGATAAATTCAACAAGTCGAGACTTATAACAAAAAAAAAAAAAAAAAAAAAAAAAAGAGAGAGAGAGAGAGAGTTTCGAGGCTTACCCATTCTGAGATCTGCTGCTTCTCAAATCCTCTGTCAGATCGCCATCAATGCCGGGGCACAATCTCTAATGGGTATCTTAACATTAGCCTAGGCATAGGTGCAATGGTAGTGTTGAGGAATGCGGCCGCTCGACCTTTTTTTTTTCACCGAGGTCTAATTCATCAGTGGGTGCAGAAAAAGGAGGATTTCACCGCAGCATCGGAGCCATGCCTGCAGCTGGCCAGAGCCTCAATTGTCTGAGAAAATGCTAATGCAGGGCTCTCAGTGTTTTCAGTGAAAGACGGCACGCATTGTTCGAGCCTGCATCGGTTTGAAGGGGGGGGTCTTCCCTGCCGCATCACCCTTTTCACTGCTCTCATCCATATTCATCGAGTGGCCTGTCCGTCTGCAGCAGCGTGCGCGACTGACACCTCGTTCGGCCAATGGGTAGCCTCCTCCCTCCGGCGCGTCATGTCCCCACCCCCTGATGCCGGTCCCAAAAAATTGAATTTTCTCTTCCTCCCCCCTTCCTCTACTCCGCCTCTTTTGACGCAGCACTATAAAGTATGGCAGTCCATTCACTCACTTTTTTTTTTTTTAGTGGGGGAAAGTGACAAAAGGTGAAGTGGTTTGAGGAGAGCGGGGCTTGAGCCGTGAATGGTGTGGGGGGGTAGGGGGGGAAAGCATGTAAAGTGACCTTCAACGGTGGGCTGAAGAGGTGTATGGATAACATAAGCAGATGATGAAGGAGGTTGGAGGAGGAGTGATCGTGGAGACAGCGTGCCTTACGCCACATACCCGCCCGCCCGCCCGCCCACCCTCCTTTCCCTCCATTTTTTCCCCACCCCCAATCCCTTAGACGGCCATGTTTGAGAGGGCGGAGGGGCTCATCAACTATTGCAAATGGCAGTGCCGCAGAATGGTGGAGGGGGGTGATGAAGCCAATCACTACGCCTATAAATCTTACACCGAGAGAGAGGTATCTTAAGTGAGCGTACGCGAGTCGAGACCGCAATGTGCATGTGTGTAGGTGTCTGTTTGTGGAGCACGGGCATCCGACTTCATTTAATAAGAGCTTTCCAAGGAACCTGTACAGGAAGGGGGAAAAAAAAGGAAAGTTCTATTTTTTTCCCCCATAGCTGCTGATTAGTTTCATCCACAAATCAAACCTTCTTTACATCGCGGCCCGTTTGGTTTTAGAAGCGAACGCCTTCCAGAAAATTCTACCTAGTCTCATTCACTGAGAGATGCTCTAGTATATATACACAGCCTCCCTGTAGACTCCACTCCCCTCTCACGGTCTATCTATCTCTCCTTTTCTCTCTTTCTCTCTCTGCTTTTTTTTTTTTTTTTGCTCTGTCTTCATTCCTATCCCCCCACTCTCTCTCTCTCTCTCATTCTCTCTTTCACTGCCACCTGGCAAATTCACAGTCCGCTCACGTCACATCGCTCTGCAAGGGCACCTGTGTCCTTCCCACCAAAAAAAAAAAAAAAAATTAAAAAAATCAAAAAAAAAAAAAAAAACAAAACACACAGCTCACATTCCTGTGCCAACCTTTCCATTAGCAACATTACGAGATCATACCTAATCCCTCAGCCGCACAACCTTTTTGGAAAGGCGCGTGCTTGCCAACGACATGGGCTATAGAGTGCGGGTAATTAGAAAGAGAAAATGAATGAAAGATGTTCATTTTGAGAGGAGAAGGGCAACGCTGATGATGAGGAGAAAAAAAAGAAAGAAGAAGAGGAGTGATTTCCTCTCATTTGGTGTCCACGGGGCTCGTAAAATGCACAACGAAGGGAAGGGGCTCAGCTTTTGAAAGAGAGTCAGGCTTTTCTTCTCTTTGTTGCAACTGCCTGTCATGTTAATGATCAGTTCGGTGGGAATAATGTGATCAATATCAGACATAGTCAAGGGGTTGGTGATTACAGGGGTGGCTACAGGATTATCAGCCTGTCTACCAGGCTGCTGGGTTTACACAATGTAACACATAACGCATGCAGATCATATGAAATGGGAGGTTGATTTTTTTTTTCTTTCTGCATTACATAAAACAAACAGTAGTGAGTGGATACTTATGAAACATCTGGTTTGTGTGGGTGTCACAGGCAGGTTGAATATGCATTTCATGTCAAGATTCACACACAAGGAGTGGTCTAGTTTGAATTAGCCTTGAAAATCTGCACTTTTTTTTTGGTCTAATTAGATACTGGTCAGCATCATAGAGAGGCTGCCATTTTATTCTGAAAATCTGCTATCATGGAGAAAATGCTGTATGAGAAGATGCTAAGCTAAATTGAAGCATAGAACTCTTAAATTCTTCAGAATAAAAGGCGTTTATAGTGATTTTGGAGAGCAACATATATCATTTAAACTTACCACATGACACAAGTATTCAGGTATAGATGTGGTTTGTTTGAGAAATTACATAATAGTGGTTCTCAATCAGCTGTAACAGGCCTCAGTTACAATGGGCTTATTTTTATGTGAACTGCTATGACTTCACTTAAGATTTTATAGGGATGTAAGGCTTCAGTTTAAATCATTCTAGCATGAAATGATGGAGCACAAACCAGATTTCGCATTACGAATTAAGAGCGTGTATGTAAAAAAAATCAATACTAAAACCTTAGTTCAAAAGCCGTAAGATATAGTTAAATTAATTTAACTTTAAGAAAAAATCTTGGCTTCAGCTTCAGGGAGCCATCTTGAACACATTTCCCTCAGAGGGGAAAAAAAGCAGCTTCTTCAACTGTTAAGACATTACAGGTTTCAAATTTTGCTTTTTCATCAGCGCACAGTTAATTGTGCATCTCCAGGCTGTCAGAGTACAATGCAGTTTGCAATACAGAGATGGCTTAAAATAACACGGTAGTCACAGCTGGTAAATTGTGTGTAATACCATTATAGAAATGTCAGCAGTCACAAGTGTTAGGCTGTCTGTGTGGATGATGTATTCTTTATATATATA
>JANJYP010070317.1:0-14178 GCA_024605115.1 Rastrelliger brachysoma
ACTAGCTCCACCTCCAGCAGCTACAACAGTGACATGCTGCTTTAATGCTAATGTGTCACTAATAGTATATGTTAGTGACACATTACTTTTACTGTAATACTTTAACTACATCAAGCTCATAATCCTTATGCACTTTTTCATGTTGGAGTTTTACTTGATACTTTACTTGAATATTTTTACATTGTGTCACTGGTACCGTTACTAAAGTGAAGAGCTAATTGAAACAGTGCTGCTTAGCGAATCAAATACATGAATGAAAAGTGAATATAGCAGGTATCCAGGCACGTTAAGGTGTATCTCTGAGGCATAAAACAATATTCAAATGGAAATTTTAATCTCAATATTTCAGACATCTTGGACAAGTGAAAAATGTGAATTTGAACATCTAAAACTACAGAAACTCAATACTTCCTGTGATAAACCAAAATTTCCAACAGTCAGTGTTTTCCCAGTTACATCTATCCAGTATGAGGAGGCATATGAGACACTGTTTGCCCTTAAAAGTTTTACGAATTCATCCTCTGCTTTAATATTTCATCAGACTAAAGAGAGAGTTGTTACTGTGGAGCATACATTGGTCAACTACTCACATACAACTTTTTTGTGCAGTGGGCTCCATCATTAAAGGGTAACTACGCACTAGGTATTTTTTAAGCTGTTCAAATCATAAAATATATTTATGTTGTTATACAACGTGAATACATCTCCAGTGAGCTTATTTTGTGTCTACTTTGGTTTGAAAATTCACTTCAGCTTCCCTGATTCTGATGTAGAAACTCCCAGGTCTATTTCATAAATATCAGATCACTGCTAACTGAAGCCTCAGTTTGTGCCTCTCACACACAGCTGCTGGTAGCGTTAGTCTGATAAGAGTCAACAGAGAGGTGACGTCGTACTCAGAGAGACCAAAGATTTATTCCTTTTCTGTGGCGGTGAACACAACACATGTGCCTGCTGATAACTAACTGTGCTACATTCAGACTTAACAGAGATATTCACGGTTGACGATGGCAACGTTAACCATTAGAAATGCCAGAGCTTATAACGCAGAGAGAAGCTTGTCATTGAAAGTCGTTACCGTCTGTTCCTGTGCTGCTTTTTGTAAATATGCCGGGAGGGAGGGAGCTAGCAGAATTTTTGAATCATTACCCTTTAAAATTGTAGCAGCGACACTACACTACATGACTTCAGTATATTCAGACATACCATCATTACCAGATGTTATTTACTGGGGCTTTAATAGTCTCAGATAACCCAGTAATCCCAGTTTGAGCAAATGACTAATCCGTTAATTGAAAAAGTAAAACAGATTAATAATGAAAGTAATCATTGGTTGATAATCTCAGCAGTGCCACAAAGCCAATGATTAATAGTGCTTATATCTTTTAAATTATAGTGTATTTATTTTAATCTTTCGATAACATATTGTGTGGTTGTAAAGATGATCAATATATTATAAAGTATAAGATAAGAGTAATAACATTATTATATGTATTTATTTTTCTGGAGACTTTTGAACTCTCTAATGGGAGTTAACATGATTGTGCCACATTATGTCACCACAAACACTACAATCACCATGTCTCTGATGTGGCTTGTGGTGTACAGCCTCCCTGCCACTAAATGCATGTTGAATAGTCGCTTAAAGGTCTAATATCAAAGCTGCTCAGGTTACAGCTCAGAGCACAGTGTGAAGAAAGAGCCACGCTCATCGACTGTGACAGCTTCGCTCACCACGGGCAGACAAACATGTTTCTTCTCCAAGCAGATGATCTCATCCTGTGGGACTGATGTGTGCTCCCTGGATCCTGGACTGACTCCTCATGCTGTACCACTCATCTTTTCCACATGACCCACAGAGTGAGAATCTGCAAACTCTGCACCCTTCGGTTTATAATTAGACGCTCCTTGTTATTCTTAAGTGGAATCACAGAGGTGTTATTGTGGACTTTTTTGATGAGCGTCATCTTGTCTCGTTATTTCTAAAGATAACTGGTGGTTTGTGGAGAAAAAGTGACACAGCAAAAAAAAAAAAAAAACAGGACTTAGTGGTGGAAACTGGAAACCTCTTTGTAAAGTAAATCACGCTCAAGTAGTTTTACCTTTGCTTTGCAGCATCTGTCGCTTTTCTGATACAGCTGTATTGCTAACGCACGGTGTGTGTGTGTGTGTGTGTGTGTGTGTGTGTGTGTGTGTGTGTGTGTGTGTGTGTGTGTGTGTGTGTGTGTGTGTGTNCATAGCGACCACAAGAGGAGAAGTATCCTGTGGGGCCCTGGCTGCTTGCGCTCTTTGTATTTGTTGTGTGTGGATCAGGTACGTTCCTCATGTAGTGATTCCTCCAGAGCCTTTGAGTCACAGCTTAGAGAAAAGAAAATTTACACTATACAAAGATCAATCACGCGTACACACACACACATAGCAGCAGTGTATCAAAAGTCACATATAAGACACATTGCTAAAGATGAAACCAGGGGTGATGTCAAACAATGCCACTAAATTCTACATACTGCACCTTTAAACACCATTAAACTTGATCTTTCTCAGTTGTCATCACTCTATTTCATATCATAATGAGGATATTCACTATATGTTCTCTTCTGTATTTTTACTGTGAAATTGGTCCTGCGTGTCCTCTCAGCTATATTCCAGATCATTCAGAGCATCCGTATGGGAATGTGATCCAGAACCAGCCTCTACAACTCCTCATGCCCTCACTGAGCCTGGCTGACCCGCACCTACACAGCCCCCCAAACCCTCTCCAGAGGCCCAGAGACTGACACCAAAGCTTCAGATCCCGCAGACCTTGGAGACAGAAGCCAACCCCCACCCCCACCCTCCGAACCCTTGATCAACGTTTACATGTGTTGCAGTCTGTGGTGCTGACAGCTTTTCTATGGACAGTCGAAAACCACGCTGGCTGGAGAACGTGTGTCTCTCATTACCTACTTGGCTCTGCGTGTGTGTTTATGTGTGCGTGTGTGTGAGTGTGTGTGCACGCATGTGAGACTGTTAACATGACAGTGTGCGGCCAGTGATTCCTGCTGACAATGTGCCATACTGTACCTGCCTGTTTCAGTGTTCGTCTGCGTCGTGTGAGGAGAATCTTTTTTCAAATAAATGTCGAGCATTTAAGGAGTGCCTCCTTTAAGACTGTCAGTCTCACACACATACATCTGTCTTTACATCCTTAAGAGGACACTAATTGACATGGTGCATAACAATAAACATCAAAACTAAATGTACAAACCTAACCCCTTCACAATAAAACCAAATCTTAACCCTCAACTGTAAAGACTAGCCAAAAAATTTGCAGGGAAATTAATTGATATAATGCATTCAGTAGCACCTAATATTAACCTTAAACATCAAAAAGAAATGCCTAAACCAAACCCTTAACCAACCCTTAATATTGAAACCAAGTCTTCACCCTCTAAAGTGCCCTAAAAGTATCCTTACAATACAGAAATGTCTTCAAAATACTAGTTTTTGTATTGCTTTTTAAATTGGTCCTTAAAGATACAAGGACACACACACAAACACACACACACACAAACACACTGCTGTTTTACATCAAGTTGTAAAAAGATGCTAAGGTTTGTCTATATATTATTGTGGGGACATGAATCTAATGCATTCATTAACCCTTAACTATCCTTAACCATCAAA
This sequence comes from Rastrelliger brachysoma, assembly GCA_024605115.1. Taxonomy (NCBI): domain Eukaryota; kingdom Metazoa; phylum Chordata; class Actinopteri; order Scombriformes; family Scombridae; genus Rastrelliger; species Rastrelliger brachysoma. Next base: position 3,667 of record JANJYP010070317.1, read on the forward strand.
ACTAAAAGCTTCAACCTATCCTAAATCAAATTCTAACTTTAACCTTGAAACCAAGTGTTAACCATGAAATTGCCCTTTAAAGTTGTGAAGTCTGTCCAAAATGTCCTCACAATGCTGGTTAGTGCCTGAAATCGGTTTTATTAAAGATACAATATACACACACTGTGTTGTTTTAAATCAAGTTGTAAAAAGAAAAAAGAAAAGGTGCAAACTGTAAATGACAGCAATCAGACAAAACCTGAGTTGTGGCTTGACTCGATGGGCAGATGTCACGTGTGTCAGTATGTTAACCGCTCTGCAGCAGGCACACATGCAACGAAAGTGTTTGCAGGATAAAAAGAAGAAAAAAAAACAAGTTAGTTTCACTTTCTGTGTGATGTAAAGTCAGGATGATGCTGCACTTATTTTAGATTACACAACTATCCAGACTTTATTTCAGTGCCTTTTTCATGTTGAATTCCAACAAGTATCACTTCCTTGACTGACAGTGTTTCATTTCCTATGGAGTTTCAGTATTATATTACCTAACTCTAAATAAACTGCAGAAAAACAAACTAGAACTCTCACTCTGCAGCATGAAACACACGAGAGAAATGAACAAAATCTAATGTGAAATGTAATGAAAATACAATCTGTAATGGCGACAGCTTTAACTTACAAAGACTGAAAGATTTCCTCAAAAATGTTGAGGAGCTATATTTTACACATAAAAAGCAGTTTCACTCATTAAGGTGCAGCTCAACCACCAAAACCAAGTCCACTTCAGTCAGGGGGAGACCATGTGCCACATTGGCTGAAATACTGCTATGAGTTATTTCTGGAGTTTTATTTTATAAATGTTATTTCCTAAAAAATTACTGTAAAATTTCCTGGAAAGAAAAAATGTGATTTAGTGATAAATATTGTGAAAACAGGAACAAACTTCTATTTAAGTTCATGCAGTTGATGATGTTCAAAGGAATTTCCTCGAAGGCCAAGTTAATCATTTAGTATTGGAAACATTACTCTTCATGTACAATGTTGAAATATAACATGTCGACACAATTTAAGTGTAATAACTAAGCAACCTTTGTGTTTAACTTGTAATTGATTGCTTAGAAATACTTAATTTTGACACACTGAAAGTACATTTAATGGAGATCTTTTAATAGTGACACCTGACTGTTGCTGTGAACTCATCCTTTAGCTACTAGACAATCATTAACCTCTATCCAGTGACGCCCTGAAGCTCGACGGGAACTCGCAGCTGCAACATGACTCCCTCCCCGCCGTTGTAGTTGGGAAGCGATGAGAAGAATGGACAAGAGCAGTCAACCAGGACGGTTATTCTTCCTTAAGCATGTTTATTGAAAGTTGTGAAGTGCGGCTGTCAAGTGCAATTTTTGTGGTAATGTTATGTTACAATTTCTCATCCGGTCTTTGCGGAAAAAACATGCACAGAACATGAGCATACAACTGATACACAAAATGTAAAAGAAAAAACATCTCCAGAGTTTGTATTTGTGTTGCTTTTTTTGTCTTTTTTTTTTTTTTAAAGGTTGAAGATATTGTTCATCCAGAAGTACTTCACTGTCAAAAAAATTAAAAAAAAAAAAAAAAAGGTGCAATATATCAGGAAAAAAAAAAGAGAGAGCCAAGTGGAAATGGTTTTACAGTAAGAGTTAATGTAGCAGTAGGGGATTTGGACAACATTGTTGGCTTGTGTGTTGTCACTTAAATAACCTAAACTCCTGTCGATCCACAATCCTTGAAAATACAGCATTAAAAATAGACGACACAGACCGAGCGAGACCGGCACGTCCCTCGCTTACTTGAATCTGTGTGACCTAGATAGCATCTGTTTGTCTTTTACTCCTCTTCCTCCTCCTCCTCCTCAGTATTATTTTACATGTTACTTACACTATACAGAAATATACATCATCTTCTGCCCATCAAACTTTTTAGGAAAAAAAAAAATGCAGCTTTAGCCCAAAAATGTCTCTCAACCCTGTCAAATAAAGGTTTAAATTACATGCCACTGCAGGGCTGAGAAAACGGCAACGATGAGCTTTTTGTACTCGGGCAAATTAAAAAAAAAAAAAAAAAAAAAAGGATGAGGAGCTTTGAAAGTGAAATACTGAAAATATAATATCATCATTTCCATAAGAAACCTTGTTTTTTTTTTCTTTTTTTTTGTTCATCCCACCAACCCACAGTTGAAATAACGTCATCAATGCTGCCAAGTGTTGTTCAAAATACCCTCCCACCCCCTCACCCCTCCCCCCGTGCCCCCCCCCCCACCCCCCCCACCCAAAGACTCCCCCATTCCAGATGGGGACTTTGTCATGATAATAATTGCTCACATTCTTCATTTGTCACTCTGTGAAGGCTTTTTCTCTCTTTCTCTCTCAAACCTCTCTGCCTGTAACTTTAGGATCTAGCCTCGAGAGAGAGAACCACATTTTTATTTACATTACATCATTCAGCAAAAAAAAAAAAAAAAAAAAAGGTAATAACCAATACCTCCCTCCGCCTCCTCCACCCTTCTACTCCTCCATCGCCATCATCAGTAAAATCGACATCACTTAAAATCCAGACACAGGCACAGTGATTTTTTTTTAATCTATAATTAAGTATATTATCGCCACTGATAAGCTGTTTTGATCCTTCTTAATAAGACATTCTAGTTGATATGTCCAAGGGTTATTTGGCAAATGTTCGATGACTCCTCCTCTGAAACCGATCCCCCACCCCCACCCCAACCACCCCTGACCCCAGTACAGCGTCTCAAGATTGTCACCCTCCACTGCCCCGCTCGTCCCGCTAGCTGCATCCTTCTGAGAGATAAATATGTGCAAATTCTTGTCTTAACAGCGAAAAAAAACCTCCTGCTGTAGAAGGCAAGGTTTTAGCTCTGCTGCAGTGGCAGAGCTCGAAAAACAGTCAGTCAGTCTTATTCATCTGCGCGGGCTGGGCTACGCCGAGGGGCCGGAGCTGTGCGAGGCCGGCTGGGCGAGGGTGGCGGCGCTTGGGGGCACCGGAGCGGCAGATGTAGGGGCGGCGGGTGGGGAGCCGGTCTGGACCTGGGCCTGGAACTGGGCCATCTGCTCCGGGCTGGCCAGCGTCTTCAGCAGTGTGTTCTCCTGCTCCAGCTGCGAGTTGCGCTCGATCAGTTCCTTGATCTGCTCCTTCAGGACCTCCACCTCCTCGCGCACAGCGTACATGAGGTGACTCTTCACCAGGTCCTAAGACACACAAAGAGATCACAGTTCATGAATACAATATCATCACTTCAGCTACAGTAAACATCAACCAGAGCTTACATGGCCCAGGTTAAACATAAGCAACAGACTAAACTCAAGTAAAGAAAAGCCACAAAACGTTCTGTACTGTACATCAAATGACCCAATGACCCTGTTGCTCTTTAATGAAGTCCAGTCAAATGTTACTTAAAAATAATGAGAATAGAAACTGAGTCAATGAGGCAGAAACTAAACTATGTCAAACAGCAGGAAAAGTAGAAATCATAATACAAACTATTTTATTTATTGATTAAAAATCTCTTCAAATTCAATTTAACATTATAATATCAACCAAAACATGAAAATATTATGGAAAACCAGCGACAGGACCTGGAATTATTCAGCATTTTATAACCTATTTCAGTGCTTCCCTGCAGCACATAAGCTTCATTTCTTATGATAAAATTCATGTAATTAATGCAAATTGAGCCTGCATAAGGAGCATACAACAGATTGGTGGATTAAATACAAAAATCATTTAGGTTTGTGTTGAAATTGAAACATGTCCATTGAGTCTATGAGCTCTCTGTATACACTGTTTGGCTGACTGAACAAAAACAGATTAAACTTCTTGCTGCTGTTAAAACTATCTCACTTTTAGTTTACGTGTGTAATGGATGCAATCAGATGCAAAAAGTTTCATAGCTAGCATAAACATTGGAAAAAATATTAAGACTTCTATAAGTGAAACTAATAAGTTTTTAGCACTCTCTAAATTTTGTTTATACTGAGGGTCAGATCATAACAATATAACAAAATTTAGGAAGCGCTCCCTGAGCCATAAGCCAACACACTGAAAAACAGTTTTTATGCTAAAACCATAACTGCACTAAATAATGGGTTTTTAAAAGCATTTATTTATTATTGGGGTTTTTTTTTGCACTTTTAAGCTCTTTATGTTAATTTTGTTGTGCTTCACACTATGACAATAATGATATATCCGATAACTTGATTGATTATATGAATGATGCTAGCATCTCTAATCTTGAATGAGATGCAAAAGATAAAGTTGAAATCTACCAAAAAAAATATGTATGCAAAGTCATATAAAGCAGATATTACATACTGAGCACACACACTGACATACTAAGTACAAATAGATCTTTTAAAAGTGACGCTGCTAGTATCAACTCATACTTATTGACAATACAATAAGCAGATATTTTAAAATATAAATACAAAGACAAAACGTGGGTGAGTATATTCCCAGGGTGCTACGTCATTAGCTCTGCCTATGTTAAAGCGTCAGCCAATCAGAGGCTGAGATATTTATATCCGGCCATTAAAGCCTTTCAGTTTGCCTAGCAACAAGCAGCGCTGACAGCAGCAGCAGTGAAACAGAAAACGAAACCCGAAGTATTGGCTTCTGTGAGAAAAACAAAATCCCCTTAAAAGCGAAAGTTTTTATTAAGACGCGCAATGTTGCATTTATTTGGTCATTATTTTTCTATTAATCGTTTTAAGTAGAAAATGTCCATGTTGTTGTCTCCAGCTGCATACCTAACGTTCGTAGTCATGGTTACTCTGAGAAAGACATTAATGTTTGATTTACTCACTAATTTAACATATTTAGTTTTATTAAATGTGTTATTACATATGCATAATTAATTATAACCAAGTTAACACACTTTGCTTACTCCAGATTTAAATGTTAAATGAAAAAAAGAAGAAAAAACTTGTTCAAGCTCAACAAAGAGCAATGTTAACGGATAATTTAATAAAGCTGCTTCAAAACAAAAGGTCACCTAGGTTACACGGACGTTTCCTACTTCATCCTAATCAATGCCGCTCATTTCTTTTTGTCTCTTTGTAGTAAAAACAGAGAGAAAAAACAAAAAAAGAAACTCACCATTGCTTGTTCAATCTTGTTGTCTATGGCCACAACGCTGGCTCCTGACGAACTGCAAAAGAGAAAGAGAAATTAATGAGGCATGTTTAAAAAAAAAAAAACAATCCAGAGCCCCGCGGAGAAGCAGCAGCCACCCCTCTCTCTACAGAAATGTGGGGTTTGTTACAGGGGGGAAGCTTCTGGAAATTTCTATAAAAATCAACGGGCTGCTTTCATTGTGAAACCATCGCTCATGCTCCATTTTTCCTTCCCTGGAAAGCATTTTTTTTTAATTATTATTATTTAATGGAAGCGCAGACTCTGTAGCATCCATCGCATTATAACTGGGTGTGCAGGTGAAAGGCAGCCGAAGCCCTCTACACACACACACACACACACACACACACACACGCGCGTAATAAAAAGGACAGTAGTCTACATTCACCTGCGCATGTATTTATTTAAATGACATTAGTTACCTATTGTCAAGCTTGACGTGCGAGCTCTCTGCGCTCAGCAACGACGACAGAAAAGATATGGAGAAATTTCTCAGCTGGCAGACGCCTAGATCCATAGCCACGGTGTAGCACGGCGTATTCATGCTGTTCATGTTTTTACAGTCCGATAAGCAAACAGCCCCGTGTCCCGACTGATTTCAACCAGCTCCGCCAGACACATCCAACACCCTCTGTATTGGTATTTTTGTCTGGTATCGTTCGTGCACCGACAGCAGCGGTACAAATACAATCCAAGGTCAGCTCATCTCGTTGCTACACACACACAAAAAATATCTGCAGCTCTGGGACAAACCAGCATAATTTATCCAGTGACACGGCGTGGAGCTGTCACCTGATTGGTCGAGACGAACTCATTTGCATAATTCATGCAGGAACGCCCCCACCTGGCGCTCAGCTGACCCGATTTTACCATAAAATATTCCAAGAGCGGAAAGGAGGTGGATAGAACCGGGGAAAACCGGATGGGAAGGGAAGAAGAAAGAGCTGTAATGCTGAAAAACAGGGCAGGGGAAGGGCAAGATTTAGGACTGTTGAAATACAGCAACAGTCTACATTAATCAGCCCCCTGTTTGAATGTGATGTGTCAGCTGCTAGTGCTGCCTTTTGGGTTTTATTACTACTGGAATTTACCTCTGCCTCTTTAACCTTACAGATGTAATCTTGTTTTTATCTCTTTAAGAAAAAGGCAAAGCAGTTGTCTGCCCAGGAGACCTGCAGGGAATCCCTCGGCTAATATCTAATAATATATTACTCATAGTCAGTTATCTTCTTACTTAGTAGCGAGTATAAGCAGTTTTGGTGCCAAATAAGTCATTTTATGCTATATTATTTTATGTTTTTATGGGTGCCAGAATGTGTATAATTGCATATTTTACATGCTGTGATAATGGGAAATTGGGAAAAATAGTTTAAAATAATTCGTCCTAAAGCACAGTATCCAGGGTTACCCAAACACAGTATCCAATAAATCATGTCAGGATTCACCACTGACAAAAAAACAACATATTTTACATGTATATGATCGTCAGTGAAAGCCCTATATCAAGAGGATAGTTAAAGGTAATTTTTCCGATCAGTTAAAAATGTGATTTTTTTTTTAAATCTATAAGCAGGTGATGAATCAAAAATGCCTTGGACATCCAGGGGGTACCATTATACATATGTGCATGTTGCCCCCAAGTGGCCTTAAATAGTACTGCAGGCCAGTGTTAAGCAACATGGTATTAACAAGCAGCTCTCATAGATAGATTCACACAAAGTCAGGCACCTAGATGAAAACACATTTCTTTGCTGTAATCTTTTATCCAGTCCAAACTGGCCATCAAAAGATCCTTTTCTGAAGCACGTTTGATGGAAGTGATTGAGGACTGTGAGTTTTGTCCACTAAGTTTATTTGAAGCTAATACTGAGATTCAGTTCAATCGATACTCAATATCTTTCAAGTTTACTTCGGGTCTTGTTAGTGAATTTTTTTTTTCATTATGATCCTTTCACTGCTGCTGAACAGGAAAACACTAACACTAACCTACCTGAACATGTGGAAGATATCAACTTTATTTTACAAACTCAGACAACTGGAGCCTCATTAACTTCAGATAAACAAAATACATGAATACATTTTTGCTCAAAACAAAGGCTGTGTATTTTGTCTCATATCACTTGCACTATAAATGTGCTACGGCAGGTCAGTATGAAGAGGAATCATGATTACAGTAAGAAAAACTTGTTTCATTGTTCATTGTTTGAGCACTGGATTTGTTTTAAGACGCTTGAAAAAAAAAGTGAACTGTTCCTTTGAACAATTATTAATCATCAAAGAACTGATCTATGAAACTAGACATTCAGGCTGTCGGCCCTGAAGCTAGAAACTACAACTACTGTTGAGTACACATCCATCAATGCAGAGGGTGACACCTTAAAAATGTGGACATTAGATGAACACAGGCCTAATTGTGTTTCATCGGTTTCATTCACATTTTTGAGAGAACGATACGTGGGCTCTTCTGCACCATCATACTCAAGGCCAATCATCCTGCCCACAAAATATGATGTTACTATTCTTAAGCAATCTTTCTCTTGTGCCTCAGCCTTTCACTGATATGATTAAAGCTTTTCACCGAGGTCTGATGACATTTAAAGCACAGGGGGGCCAAATAAGCAAGATATTATAAGATATTCAATGATATAGAAAATCAAAGAGGTCAACCTAACAGCGTTACCACACTCCCAAAACTGCCTTCACAACACTTAACAAAAGGGGAGTATCTTTATATTGAGCAGTCATGCAGACACACCTAAAAACAAACTCCTCCACACAGTAATTCCCACCTTGAAAACAAAACACACACACAAACATACACAACTCCTACACACACTGGAAGGCTACTCTCACACAGTCCCTGTACAGCCAAAACCCTAAAAATCATGTGTACACACTCTTGACATTCCTTCTTCAGATCACACCCACACACCCACGCATTATACAGTCCTCTGCATTCAAGTGACACATCTAGAAATTTGGCTTTCTGCCTCCTTTTTCCCCACATTTATCAATAAAATGAAGGTCCACCAATTTAGAGTTTTGCTTAAGCTTCAAAATATTACGCAGAGGCTGGTGATTAAACTTCTGACATAAAATAATAAGAGCAGGTGTGCCATGAAGACCAAGTCAAAATCTTTCATTAATATGGCTAATGGTTTTAGAGTATTCTGGGAGGTGTTAGTTAAATTAAAATGTTGACATTACAGATCCTAATAAATACATTTAACTGTAATCTTGCACCATTTCTTTTCAGTAAATGCTGTATTCAGTAGTGAGACATGTGGCACTTCTAATACCAGTAGTAATGGTAAAGCACCTTGTAACTGATTTAAAAGTCAGTGGTCCGCTCTAAACTGAGGGATAAGGCTTATTTGGGTATCGCAGTGCAGTCAGATTATACTACTCCCATGAACTGAGCTCAAACTTAGCTCCTGAGAACTTGTCGTCATGTCAGTTTCTGCTTACTTCTGATCCCAGTCAAACACTTAAGCACTCAACAAGAAGTCAAACAGCTTAATGAGACACTCTAAGCCACACTTATCTCTTCCGGTGACTTCTTTGAATGGAAGAGGGTTCAGCCAATTACCCAGACCCAAATAGCCTGTATGACTTGCAGCTCTCGTGGATTGAAATTAGATGCTCCAAAAATTAATTAATTTAAAAAGCACTTAAATGAGCATATGGACACAACAACATTTTCATCTTATTAGCAACAAACAGTTAAAGTACTACACATCACTGTAAAACAACTCCATCTAGGTGTTTGTTTGTTAAGTTTAATGACATTTACCAGTGCAGTTTNTACATCACTGTAAAACAACTCCATCTAGGTGTTTGTTAAGTTTAATGACATTTACCAGTGCAGTTTACCAATGACAGCATGTCTGTGATATTTTCAGGGGATGCTAACATTACAAAAAAATCTGTTTCCTTAGCACGCGTACTTGATTTAAGAGCACCACTTGAGTGTTTATCAAATACTGACTGTGTTTTATGTAGGTCAGCCAACGGATGGCTTCGCTGATTTGCTGTATAACAAATCTAGCCCAGTGACCTACTGATGCAACCGAAAGAGAGAACTGCCTCAAACTGCGTGCAGCCAAAAGCTTCAACTCCTCACACAGGGGCCTGATTGAAAAGAAATTCAACACTAATTAGTAGATTGGAGAATTTTAAACATGAGTACACATCTGTTTCCAAAACAAATATGCATCTGTGCAATCTATACAAAATATATTCATTTCCAAACACATAAATCTGATGCTTGCTAAATATCATCAAGAGGTTCATTTAAATGAATCCATTGCGAAGGGGTTAAATACATTTTCATTGACAACTGAGTTGAATCAACATATGTGATACAGTGTCAACAGCAACATGCATTTCAATAAGAAAAGCTCTGGTGCATGGGTACAAACAAACATAGCTGTAGAAATCAATCAGCTTTCAGAAAACAATAATAAAGGAGAGCAATGGCTTAGCTTGTGTGATTTATGTGTTGCCATACTGTTGCAGAGTAGAGGGTGACTTCATGTGAAAACAGATGGACTAACATGATGGAAACAGAGCTGCTACAAAACAGCCAAACATGGCGAGAAAGAAAACATGCTGTGGGTTTAATTGCTCACTGTGCCCTGAAGGTATTTGAGTAGGTGACAGAAAATATGTGTGTCGTTTACTGTTACAACACCTAAATATACCCCCTAATTCATCAACCACAGATTTAAAAAAAAAAAAAAAAAAAAAANGCCTGTTTAAGTTTCCCTCAATGTTAACATGAACCCCTGAAGCTGTGAATGACTGAATAGGAAGTTCAGAGAGGGAGACAATACAGCAACGCAGCCTTTTGTGTGCAGCTACAGTAGTGATTGGCCCAGGCAGCGCTACGGTGCACTGCCTCCCTAGGGGATTCCCTGTCTTTATTTTTTTTTTACCTTTTGAGATGCTGCTCCAGCTCCCAGAACAAAAGCTTCATTGCCATCTCGTCATGGCCCTGCACTCGTACTCCGCGCACTCTCATGGAGCTGTCCGTCAGGAGGAACATAAATACTCCACAAAGTGACAGAGCAGTGTGTCCCGAGCGTCTTTGTTTAGTGTAACTAACACCCCTCGTTCCTTAGAAAACCTGGGTGGTGAGATCGGAGTCGGCCCACTATAGATGCATTTAGTGAGAGCGCCTGCACAGGCAATCAAAATGTAGCATTAGCAGGTTGGGATGACTGTGTATGTGTGTGTGCTCATTTTTCCTCTGTCATCCATTTGTGTCTGAATGGCTGACTAGTGAGTGAATGACTGAGTAGAGACGGTAGCTGGGTGGGTGGTGACGTGTGATCATGTGACACC
>JANJYP010070318.1:0-18254 GCA_024605115.1 Rastrelliger brachysoma
TTTAAAGTTATTTCTATGTATGTAAAGTTATTTCATTTGATTCCTAGTATAAAATGGCTTTTGGGATTTTGTTGTTAGAAACATGCCACTGCCAAGTACAAAAAAGTACATGTGACCACTATGACGTGACTCAGCAGCTATGTAAGTGAAAGCAAAGTGGGAAACTATCTGAGTTTGGAGTCCAAAGAAATTAAATTGCTTTTTTGTCTACATCATACATATTTACCTGGTAAATGTGTCTGTGTTTTTGATTAAAAATTTGAAAACAAAATAGGAATTTTAATTATGCTCCTGTGTAAATCCATGAATTAAATCTCTGCAGAGCAATGCACCTTTTTGGCTGTGGAAGGCTGTGGATCCACTCCACATCCCATTGCATTGCTTGAGCTTCATTTCAGTGCACAGGTGATTGTCAAGAGCCAAATCTGTATGATAAATTCAACGAGGAGAATGAATTTTTCGGAATCTCGTCTGGTATCTATATAGATATAGTATTTTAATTCCTGGAAGTTTTTTCTGATCAATTTTGAGAGTTTGTGGAAGCAGTGAAATCATAATACAGAGAATGGGGACAATGTAAAGAGAACTATGCAAAACAGTAAAGTTCATATCCCTCTTCACCTTCTTTTACTTCTCTTCCCAAGATCTGCTTCCGCCATCTGGCCATTGACAAGGTATTATATCATATGTATATGTGACAGTTGACGGTCCTGTCACTATACCTCCAAGTGATCATGCACCCTGGCTACACCCTAGGGATATGACTGGTCAGTGCTCATGACTCTCACCCAGGAGGTTGTTGACAGGATCCATGTAGAACTTGGGGTGGGTCCATGGATTCCAAATGTGAGGCAGCCTGCTTATATACCCACAGTGAAGGGGCTGATGGGTAGGCACGCCCATTGGCCGACTACATACATGCAAAATTCAGTGGGCTATCGCGTGTACGCAATTGGAGGAGAGTAATACCCAATAGAGTCCAGTAGAGGGCGAAGCCTGTTTGAGATATAACACCGAGTTAAACCCCTCTTCGAAATATAAATTTTGCTAACCGCTTGCTTCTCTAGTTCCACCAACTTCAGCAAAGACCACACAATAGCAATGCACAACGGTGTATTTCTCCACACCCAAACCACAACCAAAAAGACACTCGTAGCCACAAATAATGCTCAGAACAGAATTTAATTTATCTTACCAAGATGCTTCATTCATAATTTGTTGGAATGTTTTTTGTACTTATCTTTTGTAACTGTTGCACAAACTGCAGTTGTGGGTGTGATAATACAAACAGTTTAGTTCTCAATCCATATCACTCCAGTTAGTTCTTGCCCAGCCTGAATCAGATATTTGGATAAAATTACAACCTGTCCCAGAGTTAGCTGGCAGTGTAGAACACAACTAAACACTTGCAGAATCTAAATGTGAACTTGTCTTGTAGACTGAACCCTTGTGGCCCTCAATAATACTGTAATGTATCTGAGGTGCTCATTGCCAACCCAAGGCTGGGCTACAAGATGATTAAGTGCCAAAAATAAAACAAATGTCACAATACTGACCTTGTAATCCATCACACTGAGTACTTTTTTCTAACAGTACCCACATTAAGAATTCTTGTAAGGTGTATCTGAGCAAAGAGTCCTACTTTAAACAGATTTCTGATTTTAAATAAAATTCTTAATAATGTTATAATATAACAGATTATTCAGAGTAAAATATTCCATATACTTAATATTTTGAATTAGCTAAGCATTTGCATTTCTAATGTTATACTCACATGAAACTCTGAGCTGAGAACCCTGCAACTTACTCTGAAGTCAATAAAAAATGTCCCTGCACACTGATCTTGTAGATTACAACAAACAATTCTATATTATTAGACTTAGATTTATGCTGGCAGTTAATAATTTGGGTGCACGCAATTATTTATTATTTTGTTACACAGTTGTTTATTTGCAAGTAATACATACCTTTGTTCTTACTGAGCTCCTCTGACAAAAGGCCTGAAATCTGAGAGGGTGGGTTTTTTTATGTCCTGCCCACAGAAAGTGAAGGAGGCTAAAGGGAGAAGAAAGAAACTGCCGGGAATGGACTGAAAATCCTTTTGTTTTGCTTTTGTTATACGTTTGTTTAAGGGTAATTCTTAAGTTTCCACCATGTATATAGTTTCTTTGGTAGGTTATTTATAGGTTTGTTATGTGTTTAATGTTGGTAGTTGTATTAATTGTACATTCTGTAACACAAGCCTGGTTTGCTGCCCCACTGACCCTGCTGTAGTCAAACAACCTACTAGCTGTGTAGGTACACAGTTGATGCAGCACAAGAAGGAGAAATGGGAGATGAGATTAAGAAAATCTCATAAGAAATAAACACCATAAATGCAGTTGTATAAAATTGCCATAAAATTGCTATTCTAGAGTCACAGTTTGTGACTGTAGAAGGAATTAATGGATTCACTCTCCACACTTAAAGCTCTCTTATTTGTGTGATGACATTCATAAACTGTTTAGCTCAGTTATTACAGTATTATAGACAGACAGACAGTTTTTGCCCTTAGTTTTGGAGGGCTAAAAAGGCATGTTGAGGGACACAACTTCAGAACATGATTACTATTATTTAAAATGTTTATGATTAAACAAAGTGGTTTAGCATTTGCTAGAGATAGTCATCAACAATATCATACCACAAGAAGTAGATTTAAAATGTGTTTTAACTGTTATATTTTATATGTAAGTTGGTCATCAAGAGGCAGGGACAACAGAAAAACACCATTTTAGGGGGTATTTGGTATTTCAAATAATATTTTGGAACTACCTTTACCACAGACATATTTATATTTACATTTTGTCTCAAGATAACTTTAATTTACACCCCAAGTGCATTTAATAATTTGTGCATGGATTATTTGAAATTTCATGGAGGCAACAGAAAATGTCCTACCTGTACAATTCTGGAAAGGCCCAAACAAAAAAACTGATTCTTTGCAGAAATGACATTTTTGATGAATACAAGCAAGGATTGCAGCAATCTATCTGTTCTATTCATTGCCACTGCTTGCAGTAAATGCTAAAAATTACTGTACTTTTAAAGCTGTTCTGTCTTACCTAGTAAATGTACTGTATGAGACCATCCAGTATGCATAATTAAAGAATGAACAATGTTGAAAAACCTTTACAAAATATAAAGAAAAGATGTCATGATTAATTTGATCAATCTGATTATTTATTTGTCATTTAAGCTCATAGTATAGCATTATTAAAGTGCCTATTTGTATCTATTGTTGTGCATGTCTTCTCATAAATATTTAATTCAGTGTATCACACAAGCCAAACCTCCAAAAGAAATGATGGTACATGCAAGATATTTGCATGACGTAAATACCCATCTTGAAGGCAACATACATTATTTTCTTGCCCCAGGTCAGGTGAATGATGAGGGTACTTTACTCAAGGCTGTAGATTGGTGTGATTGCCTCAAACACATGTCAAAGTTTCATATAACACCTTTTCACAATGTGAGAGGTTCAGCTTCTTCTTAATTAAAATTCTATACCTTGAATACAAAATCACACAATATAAAAGCAGACAAAGACACATATTCATCATCAAGGTCAAGGGCACTTGATAAGCATATTATCTGACTGGTCTAGCTCTCAGCTTCACTACCACTAATTTTTCTTTTTAAATGCTTAGACTGAAGGTGCACATGTTCTACCCGTGGATGGGGTATTTATATACATGGAATGACAATGTTGGTACTAAAAATATAGGTTAAAATTATATATTTAAAGATATTCCAAGGTTTTACAACAACATAAACATTTAAGGGCATGTATTATTGAGAAAAAATAGGCTTAGTATTAAAATTTGAAGAGGGAGCTAAGATGAAAAAAGGAGGTGTTTCCCTCCAAACAAATTGTAAAAGAAAACTGAAGTGCTTCATTTTTTCAATGCCATGCATTGTTGTACCTATACCAAAGCCAATTTTCCAAAGGAAATGCTTACAAACTATTATCCACTCTTCCAAACTTTGTTAGCAGTACGTTTAAGTTGTGCTTAGTTTTTTGTTTTTTTTTTCAGTTCCATTCTCTAAATTTAACAATGTAATAATTTTAACCCAAATTAGTTTTTTCTCTGACTCTGAACCAGTAATTTTTGTGGCTGGAACTAATCAAACCTAAACTATAGCATTGTCGTACCATAAAACATCATTATTTCTTAAAATAATGATGTACTGCAGATTACAGTTGAGAGATTAGAACAGACTCCTATGTGTCATCCCAGGGTGCATGATTAAACACAAATTATATCCTTTGTTGCACCTAAGATCTTTCAAAGGCAGTACATACTTTTTTTTGTACATATTCACTACATCATGTATTCATGCTCACTGTATATCAGACAAAATAATTTTCTCCCCAATGTGTAGGCTATATCTGTTGGGAATGAAACTGCAAGCCACAAGTGGCAGTACCCAAATCAGATTAGGCATCACAAAAAGTCAGGAAAGTAATTTTGTGTGCTTTTGGAATAGCTTTTGGTACAAAAAGACAAGACATAGTTCTTGCTCTCCCCTAGGGAAGGAGGTTTAGAAGTGGGTGTCTCAAGATAAGAAAATAAGGCTTCATGAATGCACAAGTACAACGCTCAGAGTCCTTCTGTAGATTCTGAATGCAGAGACATAGCCTTTGCTTGGACCAATTTTGTGAAGTACGAAAACAAAACCTAAACTCTGAGATGAATTTATCTTGACTTTATCTTAACTTCAAATTGCTTAAAGATAACGGGCTGAAAAACACAGGAGTTATCCATTCAGGAGTTCCCAGTGTGACTCTCTATGATGTGTGACTCTCCCTTTGAGTTAAACGGAGGGGGAACGGAATCTGGCAGCTTGGAATAACACTGCCATATTCCGTTCTCCCAGCTGTAAATAGTCAAATTTAAAGATAACGGGCTGAAAACCGCAGGATTTATCTGTTGGGGGCTTCAGAGTCATCAGTGTGAATTTGAATGATGTGTGAACCTCCCTCCAGGTTAAACAGAGGGGGAACAGAATCTGGCAGTGTTATTCTAAGCTGCCAGATTCTGTTCCCTCCGCTGTAAGTGGTCAAATTTAAATACAAGTCAGCTGATCTTTTTCAGTTCGTAAGTAAAAAAGTGGACTGCAAGGCAAAAGCCAAATACATTTTGCCTTGCAAAATCAAGTCAATCCACATTGTCTGTGCTGGTGCCTTACCAATCAAAGGGAGTTTCTAGTGCAGTGAGAAGGATGTGGTCCCTCTGCAAAGGAACATGATATTTTTACCTGCATACCACTAGACTGGTAAATGGAATTAAATATACAAAGACTTTTCAGGCACAAGTTGAATCAAAATCAACTGGACTTAGATTTGTCATGAAGACGTTTCGCCTGTTGTCCAAGCGGCTTCATGAGTTCCTTAACGCTTCGGTCTGACTAGTCCCCACTAGACTTTGTCACTGCCAATAGTCGAGTTTGTTTTCCTAGAATTTTTTTCTGGTGAGTGATGAATGCACCAGATAACAGGACCAGTAGAAAGCAGCATGGAGGCTAATGTTATGAAAGTTTCTTTTACTTCAATCTCTTTCATATTTAACCTTGAACAAAAGCTGTGGTTGGCTATATAGAACTTCAATACACATCATAGTATTTTGCTGAAGAAGGGGGCAAAATTAGCATTAGCATGGGACTATTGGGTTTTTTTTTCAAGTGTGAAAGGCTTAAATAAGACCAAAGCAAGCAGTGAAGCATTTGACATTTTCCCCCTGCTATGGCTACTTTGATGACTAACTTTTGTAATATGCAAATCCACAACATGAAAAGTGAAGATCTCTGTCCATGAGTTATTAAATACCTATAAAACAAATTACTTATTTAAATGCAGAAACATAAGCCATAGATCCAACCTTAAATTCTAAAACACATTCCATCTAAGATCAAAGTTAATTTTATTCTGAGATGTGAACGTTTAAAATTTGCAGTGTCAAGTAGCCAGAATAAAGGAATAACTGTCTTTGATATTCTCTTATGTTCAACCTCAGCAGTCAATTTGAAAAGGTAGCCATGGAAACATCCAAGATTGTCCTAGGAGAGTAATGTGACACTGGTATAGAGGTAAATTGACCTTTTGCAAAAGTCCCCACCCCCTTAGTTACTGTTGCTAGCCCGATATGCTTCTTGATGCAGATGGAATTTCAACCACAGTTTCAACAGTGTCACGGCGTGGAGAAGTATACGATATGTGTCAGGAGCAATGTCTGTGCAATATCCTCCAGATCGAGGCAAAAGGGGGTTACATTATGCCATGGAGGGATATATTCAAAAGATTGAAATAAACAATGAGGGGACACTATGACTATCTAGGTCAAAGCATACCCATCAATGACAAAATCTGAGAAACTCCATGACTTCTACCTCAAATGCAACAAGCAGCCTGGTGGAGCAGTCATGCTCTTGCACTGCCTGGTAAGTTCTCTTGTAGTAGCCTAGCATTGTTAAAATATGTTTATCTGTCTCCACATCCTGCTTAAGCCTATAAATGCCATATATGGCAATAAGCGTGTTAGGTGTGTTAGGTGCCAGGGCTAGGGTTTGGTTTTCATACCAGGTGAATGCAAATCGCCTCAGATTTTCAGAGTAGAGTCAGAACGGCCTGGGAAAATGAACTGGAAACAGCTTTTCATCCCATCTTGTCAGAAAAGGCCATGCAGAGGCACATGCCATATATAGCAATAGGTTTGTTAGGTGTGTTAGGTGCCATTTCTCCGAATAAACAATAGACTATATCCTGCATGGCACTGCGGTAAAAAAAAAAACATTAAAAAAAAAAAAAAAAAACAACTTTATGATATTTGCTTTTTAAATGCATTTGATAGTTCTCTGGAAGTCTCTTCATAATATTATTATTACCACTTGTGATGTAAATAATTGCATCCCTACTTCTAGTGCAATATGATGTTTCACCTTCCTATGGCACATGACTTTAGTGCTTATGACAGTGAGAGAACACGCAAATTTGGCAGGAAACACTCACATTTTAGGGCTGCTCCACCCAGAGTGTGCACCTCAATTGAAAATGACAGACTTAAGTCAGTGGCAGAATACGCACACCTTTTTCCTAACCCTCCCTAAGACATTCACAAAGCCTCCTCATTTTTTAAGCAGTTCCAACAATAAAATTAATTTAGTCATAGTAAACTGAAAAAAAAAAAAATTCATCTCTGCATCACTTTGCCTCACACATATTACAGCTGCACAGGGAATGGCCCAACATAATCTTCTGCTGTTGGCTTTTAGCATGCCCAATTAGAGCAGTTCCGGATTATCTTCCTAAGAGCAGGTATATCCATCAGCTTTGAGATGAAAAAGTAATTAAGGCTCAGGAGATGAAAGTTTATTCAGAAAAATCAATAGACCAGCTTAATCACAACACACTCATGGGAATGCACAATGCACAAATCTGGATGGATGGTCATAATGTGAGATAATGTGAATGATGGTGAAAGCTGACCTATTCATATACTTTGCTGAATAAAGTTAAAGACATTATACAGTTTCTGCCTATCAGAAATATGTGTGTCTATGTCGGAGATTCTGATGATCAGATTTCTCAGAGTAAAATTTTTAAATTATAAATATTATAAGACTTATAAAGACTTATAAATATATAATGGTCCATTATTCTTCCTCCTCCTCTCCACCTTCCCTGCCCCATCATTATTGAAATTGAGAGAGTTGATTCTTCAGCTAGAGCTTACTAAATTAATACAAAATGAACAATAATTAGACACTTATCTGGCAGGTGGATTCCTGATTGGATTAAAAAGAAAGGAAAGAGGGAAAAGTCGATTCATTTTTGTATTTATTAATTTAAAAAAATTTCTTATTGTTATTGTTGCATATATTGTTATTTTGACAAAAAGACGAAGAGAAAGAAAACTGATTTATAAGAAGGCCATCTACCTTTTTCAATCAAAACCGCCAAGTCAGTTTTTTGTTTGTCCTCTTTTGTTACTCATATTCTTTTCTCCAGAACAATCCTTCCTCTGAGACACCAGTCCAAATTTGTATTTCAAATTATGTTTTAATTCAAATAAGGCATAAGGTATAAAGGTAATTTATTGTCATTTTCATTGCATGGTATTTACACAAATACTCAGGCTAAAAAATGAAATGCTGTTTCTCACCAACTTCTGACAGTGCAAAAATTAAAGTAAATAAATAATAAATTGTAGTAAAAGAAGTAATATAGTGTGTGTGTATACACACACACACACACACACACACACACACACACACACACATACATACACACATACACATACATTCAAACATACAGTATCTCTTGTAAAAGAAAATCCTTTGTTACTTCATAATCTGATGCTACTTCAGGTCAGTATAGCTTTATAATTAGCCAATAAATAAAAATCCACACATGACTAAAGGGTCTAATCAATTTCGACCACTTGTGCAAATATTCTAAACATAATTTCAAGCACCATAACAGTTCTTCAAAAACAACCAACAGGGAAGAAGGAAGAGTGCAAATTGAATGGTAATCTAATGAAATGCAATGAAAATCAAAACATGTTTACATGATAATAATCTATTTTTAGCATCCAACTGAAAAAATGACACTAGTAGTTAAAATTATTATAGAAACTGAAGGAAATGTAAATACCTTCTGATTATGCTTCAGGTGAACTGGAGTCATTCAGTGTTTTTCTACAAATGGAATATTTGTGCTTAGTTTGGTATCTGTGTGTTTTTTATGTCTCATATAAATTGTACTATATTTTTGGATTTTATTTAAAAGTATACAAGTATAACTTGTGACATTCCTTTGACATTTTGTAAGTGTACAGTGCAAAGATAACAGAGCTTTCAATCATGGTAATATTTCTTTTTCCATCTCTTAGAAAATAATGACAATAATAACAGCAAACCAATGGGAGTGAATGATTGTAATTATCATTTCACCTGACAGAGTTGCTGAGGAAATACAGCTGTCATATATGCATTACGCTGTGGACTGATGTTTATGGTGCGGAAGGCTATCATAATGACCCCTTGAAAAAGTTGAATTTATGATTGACAGTTCTTTTTTTTCTAAAAGGGTCAAATTTATGTCATGCTATGTGAACAGAGGCTAATGTAGCTTTGAGCAGGGACCATGAGTGAACTAGACATCTCTCTCTAGAGCCACAAGTCTTTATGCAATTTATATACACACTTTTTTTTGCAAAGGTGCAAAGATCCCTAAAATGTGGTTATCAAACATTTGTGATAAAAATATGTATTGGAGGCATATTTTACAGTTGAAAAACAAACTTGAAATGCAGTGAAATAGTAAACTGAGAATAATAAATATAAACATGTAACAGATAACATTTTAAAAAAGACATGCATGTATATATTATCCTTGAATTAAGAAAAAGGAAACCTGGACAAATTTCAAATAAATGTAAAAAAAGAAAAAAGAAGAAGAAGAAAGAAAAAAGCAATCATTAACTTCATCATAACAACTATGTGGGTTTGCAGTGTGGTCAGAGGATATTTATGATGTATCTGACCTTCAAAAAGTTAGTTCCCAGCTGTGGTTTTCAACCAGAAATAGAGAGTCAAACTTTAGCATGAATATGTAATAAGCACGAGTCATTTAACTAATTAAGTCAACTAAGCTTGATCACTTCAGCTGCTCACTTCCATCTCATTAGTCTTTATATATAGTAAAGTCTAAAAAGCATCAAGGTGTGCAGGTGAGGTCTGGTTTGCTGAAATAAACAGAAAAATCTCATGAGAATTGTACCATGACCTGCCTGATTCCAGAGACTTCTTAAAAGTAACATGATTTTAACATTTTAAATAGACCTTAACATTGTTTTTTTTTTAACATTGACCAAACCTAAAAGTGGTTTGTTATTTTTTTGTTTTCTTTTAGGTTTGTTAATAAGTTTGTAGATGCTGACGTTGATCATTCATCAGTGACAAACAGTTTCTAAATCAGTTTCTCACTGAAACCCCAAAAGACGAGAGACTGCCTGAAGAGGAAGGCACAAAGAGATGAAGAGTCTGTGAAAATGTCAATTTAAGATTTAAAAGCCTGAGGAGCAATCAGACAGAGGAACAAAAGTGGTTATTTGGGGTACTGTCTGGTCTATACTTATGTCAATGTTATCATCTTATCAAGTGTGTGTGAACATTAGTAAGTGCTTGCAGATCTAGTACATACACATTACAATTTAAAATCATTCTTTGGATAAAATATAAATGACTCATAAACTGTGTGATTAATGAACAAACAATTGCTATATATACATAAATGACACAAAGAAGCTTATTTCCCATAAAAACCACAGTCCTGAATAAAAATCAAGGATATTGTATAGATAAGATCAAATATGTCGTACCTACATTTGACTGATGCAAAAAAAGAATAACTGCTTCAAAGGAAAACAGTACTACATATTAAACTGACATCTGATGTTCCAAAGGGGAAAAAAAAAAAAAACATTTCCAATTTTGTATGAAAGGTGTCAATCTTTGTTTTCATGCTGGCACAAACTCTGTAACACATCATGACTACTGAAATACTGTAGCTATTTGAAAAAATAAATTGAGGTCTCCTCTGGATTCTTGCCTGGCGACCAGACAAATGTAGTCCAAAATCAGAAATGACATTCAACCTAAGAGCATCTGTGTGGCTACAAACATGGAAGTAAAGTGATTTATGTTTTGCATATATTTAGAAAGTATTATTTGTGCCATTTTTTTAAATAATGGTTGCATTACTTGTGTTATAGTCCAGTGAGGAGTCACTCATGGTATTGTTAGTGTCAAAGTTCTTTTTAATTTTACAATGGCTGATTCATTTTACAATCTTACAACAGCAAATATAGTGTACAGAAGAACCAATATGAGATATTGTACATCTGATATTGATATAAAACCTCTTAAATGTTATAGTTTTCTACAAGTCAGAAATCAACACCTCTGTGTGAGATAAGAGTTTATTACTGACTACAATGACCAAGCAAACAATATCAAACTCAAACTATTAAACTGTAATTGACACACATGGATTTCAGTCAAAGCAGTTGAATCGCATCAACTCCCATTGTAATAATGTTGACAATCATAAACAAACACTGACCTCTACTGTAGCTGCTGTGGTAAGCCAAGCACTCAAAGTGTGGCACAAACACCACAGAAACTGTTTTAATGTAATAAACTTAGCATTTCATTCAGTTGCTTTTAATGTGTTTTTGCAGCTTAAACGACTAAAAGTACAGAATACCACAAAATCCTGGCGAACTCTTAGATACTCAATGTAATCCGTGTTGATACAAAGACGCAGCAATTACATATACAAATTAGAACACTGTGAACTTGCAACGCTGGCAGACTACAGTCTCATTCGGATATTCACATCACATCTTTTCATCTGAAAATAATCCGTTGTGATCCATCCTTTCTTCTGTCCTTCTCAGTAGAAATAGCTTCCAAAAACTGCCACCACACAGAACAAGTTGTCCTGCGAAGGTAAGATACAATTATATTAAAAAAAAAAAAAAGTTAACAGAACATATTTTAGTAATATTTTTGAATTTCTTAGTAAAGGCACCTACATTCATGAAAACATCCTCTGCATAGTTGTCTGTGTCAGCATCCCACAAACATCTTGAAGACATTCTGGTGAAACATAGATTACAGATGAGTGTCATGGTACTAATGGACAATTCTTATCCAAACACAGCCTAATTAAAATCAAACACTGAGGGATTGATTCTATGCGTTTACCTCAAATTTTATCTCTTTAAATGCCTCANGAAGAATATAAGTGAGTTTGTTTAAAAACACTGCTGCTAATTATGCACTAATGAAACCATAACCGCACACTTTTCCCAGCAAGAAAGATGACTCCATAACAGAAGTCAGAAAGAAAGAAGAAGAAACTGAAATTAAAAGCTTTCCTGGAATTATAGTTAATCCTCTTAATACTTTTAAACATGATGCAGTAAAATTGTGTAATGGATCCAACCTGCTGGAAGCCATACATAACGAGAGAAAAAATATAAATTTAATCAAAAGCCCATCTAAGGACAGGCATCAGGTAAGCAAACTTGTATTATATTACATATTGTGGTATTGCATTGCTGGTCTTTGGATTAGTTTTGTAGCACTGAAAGAAGGGAAAATTGTGCAATCTCTTCCTGCCTGATGAGACCATCTTCAACAGTGTAATACTCTACCACCCCCTGAAAACATGGAGGTCTTACAAACTGTAATAGCTTTTTGTTGTTTACCAGCACCAAATGATCACTCACTTGACTCCCTGTCCATGTTGTTCTCCAATGACCACCTGCACCACAAGCTTATATCTATGAAACCCTGCATCTGTATAGGAAGAAAAAAAAAGAGGATTAAAGGTTTGATGTAAATATCTATCTATACAAAACTGAGCAGGCAATAATACACAACATTTTCTATGTAGCAATCACTTAAAATAAATAAATGATGCAACTGATAGCACTTGTTGACTACATTTGTTTAAATAAACATACTGAATAAAGTTTAAATGTACTTTCATGCAGTTATGTTCAGTCCAATATTTCTGGCTGCATGTTTTTATTCAGTCTTATTTATTTCCTTGACCAAGGAAGTTATTCTCTGTTCTGTGCAGCCAGCTACAACCATAAAAAGCATCTGACTGTTTCACAAGTGACAGATTATTATTTAGTCTGTTGCCTTGACTGTCAATATTACACAGGACATACAAAACCATGTTCCTATGCCATATTTCACATTTCCCATAAAAAATTAAAAATTAATTCAGAGGATTAGTCTCGTTCTTTCTTTCTGTATTTTTGTATAATTACAGTTCTACACAATATTTTTTTTGAAGTAACTTTGTTGACTATTTTGTGTTTAGAGTTTTCTAGGTTTCTTCCTGCTAGAATGCCTTTGCTATAGGTATATGGCATCCACTCAGCAACTGTTATATGCAAGTTTACATACCAAAGTATATATTGCAATACCATCTACAGTCTATGGTTCAAATTATACTGCAAAATCCATTTTAGGCCATATCACCCAGCCCTACATGTAATCATAACCCTTAACCCTGACCTTAGGTGTGCATCTAACAACATTCTCAACACTATGTCCGTCTGGCTGATCCAAAATTTGTTACTTAAAACTGGCATCAATACGAACCAGTGGGTGATCTCTCTTGTCACATCTTGCTATGTCCATCTATATACAGTTGCATGGCATGTCTCTTCTCAGTTTTTCCAGTGTAATCGGGTCTGTCTTACTCTGTGTTTTGGGTTGTTTTAGTTTAGTTTTTGGCTGCTAAACTCACAACTCAAAATATACAGAATAAGGGTCAGGCAAAGGCAGAAGAGGTATTGTTAGTGTGCAGTAGAGGTGTATAACTCACTCTTCACTTTGTCTTTGATACTGTCTGCCAATGTACAAGACAGCTCTTGAGCTTCCTCTGGGTCATACCGCACCCCAGACAGGCGCTCCCTCACAATTTCACGAATACACTTCTTCACAATGGCCGGTTTAAACCTGGAAGATAAAAAAAGAAAAAAAAAAAAAGTGAGCAACAAGGCAGAAAACACCACTTTTCAATATGGTTTGTATCATTTCTTTATCTATGGTTCACAATATGTCAGCAATATATTACATATAAATAATATATATGTTTAATCTTACACATAAATGCATATTAGAATTTTAGATATCTACGTTTAAGTTATCTTAGTATTAACGATAATAATATTTCATAGAGCGCTTTTAACAATACTCAATACAAGACGCTTTACAGAATCAGAGACCAGTTAAAACATTAAAACCGTACAGAATAAATGAAAAGCAATCAATAAAAGCAGAGTAAAGACGAGCAAAGGAAATAGAAAAACAAAACAAAATGAAAACAACAAAACAATCAAACAATAAAAGCGGATTGGTTGGCTTCATTGCACTACAGTTTAAGTGCATTAAAACGTATACTCTGTGGCTTTTCCAAGATTGTCCTTAAACTAGGTTAAATAACAAAGGTCCATTAGCTAAAAAACATTCTCAGAGCTCATTTTTAGGAACATACCACTAGGATTAACACTGGGAAACCCAGCTATTCCTCTTTAGCTTCACCGTTGGTAAACACAACTCGAGGTGGCTAAAAGCTAACTCTACCAGTTAAAAAACCACGTTTAACCAAGTCAGCCAACTCACTTGTGCTGGTGGTTAGGTCGTATGAGGTATGTATCCGACCCCTCCATCGCGTTTCAATAAGCAACAACTAGATCAGTAGCCTAAATAAAGAAGGCACGATGGTGCTAACAAGCTAATCTTGAGTTGTAACCGTTACCATAGCGACTCCCAGTTTCCTGTTTCAGAATAAGTGAGCCTATTTGTTTTTCCTAGGATGGCCAAGTAATGAACCACCCTACCCTAGCCTAGGTCATAATAATCATAATGATTATCATAATAAAAAGGATCAACTGCATGAAAGCTTTCTCTGTTTCATTTTTATAACATAAAATAATGTTGTTTTTCGTCAAATTAATATATGTTTAAAAGCACTTTAAAAGTCATCTTTCAAGCATAATTGTAAAAGTTGTTTTTTTTTTTTTTAAATAAGATAAATGTAATGTGTTGTATGTGCTGTCAATTAATAATATGTATCGTTAAGGAGGATTGGGGAAATTATTTTAAGTGTGATATATCATACAGTAAATATTAAAACCAGTAAAAATGAAAAGTCACAAACATATCTATATATCATATATATAAGACTTAGTCAAGACAAAATCTACTCATGGTAAATATGTATGCAAGAATCACATGACATAAAGTAATCACAATACTTGGAGCAATTGCATGACAATATGCATACAAAAGCAATGCAGAACACTACAAAAACAGCACCAAGCTGCAATGCTCAGACTTCTATGAATTGTTTATTAACTATTGATGATACATATTTGTATAATTACATGTTCACGGTACTGCAGTGGATGCATGTGCAATATAGACAGTGATGGAAGGTGAAAGGAAAAAATTCTGTCAGAGCTGAGAGTACAACGACATCCTCTTAAGGAGCCAGCCATTTCATTAACTCGGTAAATGTGTTTTCAGAAAAAAGAGCTGTTGCTCTTAGTAAAAGCTTCAGAGAATCTAAAAAAAGTCAAATAATACATGCTTCTCTGTTCTTATGAATTCATTTTGTGTGATGTTTCCACTTCAGCTTTAAAAGGTGAAACGACAGCTACTTTTGGCTGCTGTCATGAGCAATTGTACTCTGGCTTTTATATACCTGTATAACTCCTGAATTAAGACAAAATAAAATGATCTAACTATTCCCTATTTACTGTTGTTAAACAATAAAATAGAATTTTATTGTTTATTCTATTATCTATATAAATAAATTATTTAATTATATAGATAATCTTGTCAGCAAAGCAGGACCTTCTTCACTAGGAGTAGTAGAAGCAGACAAAGGATGAAGATGGGACTGGGGTTGGTGTACAAGGTTTATTATAAAATGGGTAATAGGGATTGTGGGTAAGTAGGCATTTTAGAAATTTGGAGATTACGCATACATTTATTTTAAAAGTCTTAGGCAGATGAAATGGACTATAACAGTATTACAGGGGTTAAGAAATTCAATACCTGTAGCAAGCAGGGTGGAGACAAGAAGAGTAGTGCAACCTGTTCTGTCTCGCATGTCATTAACATGTCCCTGACAGCAGTGGTTCCTCTATGTGACTGAAAAGAACACCAAAATTAGCATAGCAATGGCTGAATCAATGTAAGAACTGTGAATAAAGTATTTCTGCACATTTTCACATTGTTTATTTACAGATGACCAGTAGGTGATGCTATTGTGGTCATTATTTATTATCTGCAAGTCATACACTGTGCTAGAAAACATCAACTGTGGTTTATTTTTGTTTTGTATGAAACCACCTGCAGGGAAAGTTTCCCACATAATTTGCATCATTTTTTCCATGTCACACAGGTTTGTCTTACAGTGCCACTATGTTTATCTTGGCCACTAAGGCTGTAGGAGTCCGTTTTACAGGTTAGTTTCAGGTATGCTTTTGCTGACAGTGGTTATGGATAACTGCAGCAGTCTACTTACATGAATGTTCTGTTCATGTAATCGACAATTGAAAGTGAATGTTCCCACAAAGAAATGCATAAAGATTTGAGAATGAATACATCATCAGCATCATGATAAATCAGCTCTGTATCTGATATCCTTCTCTTGAATAATTTATTCTTGAGACTAAAAGGTTTTAAGGGGTTTTCACTCAGGTGGCCTCTTCCATTAGTCAAGCCTATACTGGTGTGGATGTATTTCTCATTCTTAAATAGATAAGACTTTCTACCATTTTTCACTGATGTTTTAATTGAACACCAGAGGGTGGCACTGTTACTGTTGTAAGTTTCCGTTTCATTTCTCTTGCAGCCCTTCACTAATCCAGTGGTTACAAACACATAGAGGCAGTGATGTCATGCTGAACTACATTAATCATTGACTGATATGCCTTATACTTATCTTAGTGATAAAAACATCTCTTCCCAATTCTAATTTTACTACTGTAGACCTGAAACTTAAGGTGCCACAATAAATGCTTCTCATTTAGGAGGGATGAGTCATACTAACAAGGTGTTTGTGTACTCTACTGACAGATCAGCTGTTGCCTGAGTGTTGTCTCTTAGTAGGCAGCCAGCAATTCTAACTCTCACAGGATGGTAAAAGAGAACTGGACACATATCCTCCAAAATAAAGCAAAGAATCTTAAACAGGGAGACTTTTGGCGTCTTGAATTTGATGAGAACATTGAGCCTAACAAACCAAATTTGGGCTGGAAACAGTACTTCAGGAACACATCAGTTTGCTAATTCTATGTACTTGGTGCATGCATACAGTATAGTATGTCCTGGTTCATTTGTATGCTGTAATTAAAGAACAACTTCGGTCATTTTCAACATGCAGCTCTGTTGCTCGAGCTACTCGAGACTTTCTATTACAGTTCCAACCAATATAGCTCTCCTCAAGCAGAGACTTAGCGCTTTTTCTTTTTCTTCTTTATTGTGCAACACAAGTGACAAACACAGACCATACACAGAGACATTTCTCTTGGAAAATCTTGGGAATCTTCTATTAGAATAATTAAGATTGAATTCCAGATCAATTGCAGTAGAGTCAAACAGCCAGAGGCATAAACATCCCTTGCTCAGTTTAACTGTCAGCCAACATGCGGGGTGAAAAATCCCTTTACAAGTCTGCTAATATTGAGGCTAATGGTTAAACATATTTAGAGTCATTACATTCAGTACTGATCATCATTATCTATTGCCCCTTGATGTTTCAGTTTTTGTTTAGTTTATTTTTGTTTTCTGGCTTTATTGTCATTATACTGAGGGTCAGACAATATAATGAAATTTAGATAGCACTCCATGAGCCTTAAAAACATTTCAGACAATTGAAAACAATTCAAATAAGTAAATAAAACATTGATCATCTATGAGAGCAATGAGTGCTATATGCAATATAAAAAGGTGCTAACACAACTAACAGTGACAATGCTTGTTGTAACAGTAAGCAACACTCACATTCATTAATTTTACAGCTTGGAGAAAGAAGCTTTTTCAGAAGCTTGTTTGTGATGGAAATGTCCTGTATCACCTGGGTGGAGCTGTCATTACTGGAAGTTTTACTTTCATTTCTCTTGAAGTCCATTCTGTCTACTGCTGTAGACCTGAAACACTTTTAAGTTTCATTTTTCTCAAACTATCTGGTGCCACAATAAATGCTTCTCATTTAGGAGGGATGAGTCATTCTAACAAGTTGTTTGTGTACTCCACTGATCAGCTGTGTCCTGAGTGTAGTTTCTTCATTAGTGACCAGCAACTCTAACTCTCAGGATGGCACAAGAGGATTGGACACGCATTTTCCAGGATAAAACAAACAATCTCAGGCCAGGAGACATTTGGCGTCTTGAGTTTGATGAAAAGATTGAGCCCAACAATCCAAAGATGGACTGGAAGCAGTACATCAGGAACACATCTGGAAGGTCAGTTTGCTAATTCTGATCAATGTAGTTGGTGTATGCATACAGTATAGTATATCTTTATGGAGTGCATTTTGTCTCAAAATAAATTTAATATATATAAAAAGATATATATACATATACATCAATTTATAAATATCCAAATAC